>JAQZBX010007170.1:0-51265 GCA_029593785.1 Cabassous unicinctus
CATTATTTATAAAGGACCTGATAATAAGATAAGATTCATTCAGGATCATGCAATCTAATTAAAAGCCCTTAATTGTTGTAATTTAGTGAAAAGTTTCCTCCTATTATAGGTTTGCATGTGCACCATGATTTTCTGAGGTTGAGAAAAGCTTCAAACTGCTACAAATATGAGCAGATTAACAGGGTGTCTCCTGATAAACTGTGTGCATTGATGGGGAAGTAATGTGATCATGAGAATAGGAATAGGGACATATGGACTGCAATGATAGAGGGGAGACATTTAAACCTTAGATTCTGCTGAGTCTTCTGTGCCAGATAAACCTGGAATAGTCTGCCCTGAGAAATCAGCCACCCAATCTCTAGTCTTCCCTGAGGAAACAGCTCTCCTGCATTCCTCTAAAAAGATTAATCCTGCTGTGCAAATTTAATGGAATTCCCAGAGGTAATTGACTTACAAGGCAATGCTAATTTCTCCCATGGCCCACACCTACCACCCATCTTTTCTTCCAGACCTATAACTACACTGAACTGCCAAAACCCCGAAATATGAGGCATAAATAATCCCCTATGAGGAAGAGTGTTAGACTCTAAAAGAACCACTTGACTTTTCTAATTTACACAGACATAAATAAAGGGAATATGTGTATCAATGGATATTAAGGGTTTGAAATAATGGTGGAAGGAGCATAAAGTTGGATCAAGCTAAAGTTATTGTTATGGGCTGACTAAACAAAAGTTCTGGATTCAATTTTGTGGCTTGAGGGTTTTGAAAGTGCTCTAACAGGTGCCCCAGTCCTGGACCAGTGGCCTATATCACCTGAAGTCAAAATGTCAAAATGTCCAAAGTGCCCTTGTATAAATTAGATGACAGGATCCATCTACTTGGAGAGATTGCAATGCTAGAGTGAATATGTCATGTGAGACCTCCTTACCCACCCCTGGCATGTCCAGAAGACACATCTTTCACCAGGACTGTGAGGAATAAATGTATGAGTGCAAATCCATCCTCCCTGAAGAGCTCTGTGGTTGCTCTTCTCTGTAAGTCAGATATTACGTGGGAACTGCTGCTACTGAACTTGGATACCTAAATACAATGGGGATGATAACATTCCAGCTTGGCAGGTAACAAGTGGTGGAACTTAAATGACAAACATAGGATAGTCATGGCTACATTAATGAACAGCAGCATCAAAAGAGTAATCAGAATGTCTGACTCACAGTGACCTATGGCATTGACTATTTGATATTGAGGTACCCAAAAGTGAAGTAGATAGTCATTCTACTCACCTCTCACTTGGACTGTATAAGCAGAAGAGTTCTAGATCAAGTGGAAAAAAGTGTGACCTGAAGCACAAAACATAGCAATGTTCCCTCAATTCCCAGACTTGAGACAGTTTACAGACTCTGCACCTCTTTTGTATTTTATTTTATTTTTTTAAAAGGTACTTAGATTACATGAATTGTTACATAAAAAAATATAAGGAATTCCCATTTGCCTCACTCCTTATACCTCCCCCATTTCCCATATTAACATTCTTCATTAGTGTGGTACATTCATTGCAACTGAGGAACACATTTTGGAGCATTGCCACTAAGAATGGATTATAGTTTATATTGTAGTTTACACTCTGTCCCACACAATTTGTAGGTTATGGCAAGATATATAATGGCCTGTATGTGTTGTTGCAATGTCAGGAGTTTGGTGCCTTGTCATTAGGCAGTAATTTGGAATTTATGCTTCCCAGCATGACTGAGTTGGACTCAGTTGTGGTTTCCCGACACATGGGTCTTCTGACCCTTCTATTTGAACTTATAATTAGTACTAGAGTTTATATGTGTACATCCAAGAGACTTAAATTTTTGGGGTGTCCATCTGCCAGCTGGACCCTGAATCTTGGAATTGACATACTCAGTATCAGGCAGATTCACAAAATTGGTTCTCTGACCTGAGGAGTGAGGGATATAATGGTAAGAAAGGTGAAGTAGTAGCCATTAGAACTGCCTGTACTTAACCAAACAGTAAAACAAATTCAATACTGCATTCTTGCAAGGATTGCAGAGATTATTCCTAACATCAGGACATGAAGGGTACAGAAATGATGATTATCAGTACCACTCCATTCAAGACTCCTATTTGGCCTATACAGAAAACAGGTGGATCTTGGAGGATGATAATGGTTTGTAGTAAATTTAACTAGCTGGTGACTCCAACTACAGCTGCTGTTTCAGATGTGGTATCATTGCTTCAGCAAAATCAACAGTTACCCTGGTAGCTCATGTGCAGCTATTGGTCTGGCATATAATTTTTATTAGTCAGCCAAAGGGGTGCTAGTGTAAAGTACCAGATTCTGTTGGCTTTTATAAAGGGTATTTTTTGGGGGCAGAAGTTTACAGTTGCAAGGCCCTAAAGAATCCAACTCAAGGTACCATAAGATGTACTTCCTCACCCAAAGTCACTGGCCACATGTTGGAGCAAGATGGCAGGCTATGTCTGCGAGGCTTCAGCCTTACTTCTTCCTCTTAAGGCTCTATGGTCCCAGTGTCTTCGCATCTCAGCTGTAGGCTGATAAAAGGCTCTCTCTCTCTCCCTGGGGATTGTTTCTTTCCAGGTTTAGCTGCTTTGGTCTCTTCAAAAGGTCAACTGTAGACTGTCCCTTCCCAGGGCCTCTGCCATGTCTAATGAGCTGTCTCTCTTCCTCTGTGTTCTTTTTCTCTGTGTTTTTACACCCTTGTGAACATCTGTTTTATCCCTAAGGGAGCTGGGACCCCACACTGTGTTGAGGTCAAATGACATGGTTGAATCAGAGCCATAATTTAATCAGACATTTCCCCTGAATCTAATACAAGCAATGGGTTATCACACCAGAAGACATGACCAGTTAACAAAAATAATCTATTCCTTTTTAGAATTCATAAATAATATCAAACACCTACAGCTAGTGATGTTGAACATTTTTTACGTGTTTCTCTGCCACTTATAATTCTTCTTTAGACAACTGTCTTTTCAAGTCTTTTGCCCATTTTTTAATTAGGTAGTTTGTCTTTTTATTATTGAGTTATATGACTTCTTTGTATATCATGGATAGTGAACCCTTATCAGATATGTGATTGCCACATATTTCCTTCTAGAATTGACTGCCATTTCATCCTTTTGACATAGTCCTTTGAGGTGCAAAAATGTTTAATTTTGAGGAAGTCCAATTTATCTATTTTTTTCTTTTCTTGCTTGTGCTTGAGTGTGAGGTTTAAGAAAATATCACCTACCACAATATTTCAAAGTTGTTTTCCTATATTTTCTTATAGGACTATATGGTTGTCCTTGATCCATTTTGAGATAATTTTTGTGTAAGGTGTCAGAAACATGTCTTCTTATTTTCTTTCAAATATGGATATCCAGTTCCCCCAGAATGGTTTGTTGAATGGACTGTTTCTGGCCTAGGTGGATGGGTTTAACAGCCTTATTAAAAATCACTTGACTGTAGATGTGAGGGTCTATTTCTGAGTCGATTCAGTTCCATTGGTCAATGTATCTGTCTTTATGCCAGTACCATGCTGTTTTTACCACTGTAGCTAAGTAATAATCTTTTAGTCAAAAGTGAGAGTCCTGAAACTTCATTCTTCTTTTTTAATATCATTTTGGCAATTCGGGGCCCTTCACTATTCCAAATAAATTTGTTAATTGGCTTTTCCATTTCTGCAAAAAAGGCTGTTGTTATTTTTATTGGGATTGAAATTGAATCTGTAATCCAGTGTGGGTAGAATTGAGATCATAGCAATGTTTAGTCTTCCAATCCATGAACATGGATTATTCTTCCATTTATTCAAGTCTCTTTGGTTTCTTTTAGTGATATTTTGAAGTTTTCTGAATACAGGTTAAGTTTATTCCTAAATCTTTGATTCTTTTAGTCACTATTACAAATGGAATGGTTTTTCTGATTTCTTCCTTAGAATACACATCAGTATTGTTTAGAAATCTTATTGATTATTGTATATTAATCTTGTATCTCACCACTTTGTTTAACTCATCTTTTCTATGAGCTTTGTTGTAGATTTTTCAGGATTTTCTTGATATAGGAACATTTCTTTAGAGAGTAGTGAACATATTACCTCTTTCCTTTCCTATTTGGATGCCTTTTATTTTTTTCTCTAAGTTTGATTGCTCTAGCTAGAACATCTAGCAAAATATTGAATAACAATGGTGACAGTGGGCATCCTTATCCTGTTCCTGATCTCAACAGTAAAGCTTTCAGTCTTTCAGAATTAAGCACAGTGCTATCTATAACTTTTTTATATATGCACTTTACCATATTGAGAAAGCTTTCTTCTATTCCTATCTTTCAGAGTGTTTTTATCAAGAAAGGGTTCTGTGTTTTGTCAAATGCTTTTTCTGCATCAGTTGAGAGGATCATGTCATTTTTCTTCTTCAATTTATCAATATGGTTTATTACACTAATTGATTTTCTTGTGTTGAACCACCCTTGCATACCTGGGATAAAACCCACTTGATCATGTTGTATAATTCTTTAATGTGGTTTTGGATTTGGTTTTCATGTATTTTGTTGAGGATTTTTGCAACTATATTCATTAGAGATATTGGTCTGTAATTCTCTGGGATTTATTTGGTAGTATCTTATTTTGTTTTGGTATTAGGGTGATGTTGGCTTCATAGAATGAACTTGGTAGCGTTCTTTCTTGTTCAATATTTTTTTCGGGAGGAAAGCTTGAGCAAGATTGGTATTAGATCACTTTTGAATGATTTGTAAAATTCGCCTGAAAAGCCTGGTCCTGGGCTTTTCATCTTTGGAAGGTTTTTGATGACTGTTTCAATTTTTGTACTTGTGATTAGGATGGCAAATAAAACCCTTTATTTGCATGCTGAAGGAAATGTGCCAGTAGAAAGAGAAACTTCAATGACATAAGAAAAAAAGGAAGGAGATTACTGAAAATTATCCCTGGAATAAGAAAAAGGATATGGGAGCAAATGGAGCAGTAGAGGTATTTGGTATTAATGGGAGCTGTAGTGTAAACATCTGCTAACAGGAAGTTAGGGTATGTGGGTTCAGATGCTGGTTGGTGTGTGTGAAACTTCTCTTTTTATTGAGGCATGGCCATCTGCTGAGAATGTGGATGGGAATAGAGAAGTGGAGTGTTTGAGGAAAAAGCAAGTATGAAATGGTCACATGGGAGAGTGGAAAGTAAATGTAAAGGGTGTGTGGTGTGATTATAAGGTAGTATCGAGGACCCACTTGGTGTTGATGAACATGAATCAGATGTAAGATCAGCCAGCATTTTTGCATTTTTATCAACCCCCTTTTAATCCAATGGATACAGCTGAGAACATGTAGAAAGTTTCCAAAAAGCATACACTGAAGTAGCAGAGAGGCCAGAATTTCAAAGGTACAGGACAAGGTAAAAATATAATTGTACTGCATTCATTTAGATTATGACTGGCTTTTAATTTCATCTTTTATTTTTTACCTTTCCATCTTTTGGCCTTTTCATGTTGACATGCTCAATTGATGATGTCAAAGAAGGTCTTTGAAAATTTTTGTCCTATTAAAGAGAATATTTTGAGCTATGATCTTTTGGTTTGTCTTCAATGGTTTTTCAGAAACCCATTTTTCCCCCATTTTGTTCAAGTATCCCACAATGATGCATGATGTGTTGACCAGCAATGGCATGTTTTTATCAGAAGACATTCTGGATATATAACTAGTTGATGCTTGGAGCATCTCCTCAAATCCACAGCTGGAGGGAGACAGGCAGAATTTCACACTTCTTATTCTTGTTTCCACTTTTTTTTAAACCTATGTTAAAGGTAGTAATTATTATAACAAGCTTTTACTGGGTTTTTAAAAATTTTTTTCTAATTTTATATTCCCATTTCTAGAGGTAAGAAAACTGCAGTTTAGAGAAGTTAAGCCACACTGACATATAGTCACAAAGCTCTTCTGTTACAGAAATGGGATTTAAACTTTTTTTGTGCCTCAGATAATCATATTCTCATTATAACAGTTCTATAACACTCTTTGTTCATAATTAGACAAAACCATTAATTTGATGGTATCCCCTGTGGTACATGTGGGTCTCAGTATGCTTCCTTGAGGGCCAACCTCTAAGCTCTTGGCCAGAGGCCCAGCTATGGCAAAATGTACTACTGCTATTTTTCTTGTTTATCTAAAATTGTTTCCCCTTGAGTAATTTTTTTAACTTTTTTATTGTGTACACATATCACAAGTATTATGTTAAATATCAATTTTGTTTTTCAACATATGTGTCATTTTTTCAAACTTTTGCTTTGAATGAGAATATAAGATTTTTATTTTACAAAATTAGCAATATATAACATATAATGATAGCAATTGTTTACCTCCAAGACTTTTGAATATCTAACTGTATCGCTATATCAGGCATGAATTTTCACTGTGTAGTGTATTTTGCAGCAAATTGAGGGGGATATTGGCAAGATCATTATGGATAAACTAATTAGTTTTTGATAAGCATGTAGGTGCCAATTGTTACAAGTTTTCATCCATTTTTTTTTTTTAGATTTAGAGAATGATAAATGAAGAATAAGCACATTGTAACTAGATGTGATGATAAAAATGAAGTTATAATTTAAGGCATATACCAATTCAAAATGATGTTTATTAGGATAACTCTATACATTCAGTTCATTTTTCTCTTGTGTAAACTTTTAAATCATTTTTAAAATTTTTAACTTGAAATATTTGAACTTTCCAAATCACAAGATAGCTTCAGAATCTCAGGATTGTAATCGACTTAACTTTTATAAAAGGAGTTTTATTTTAGATGCAGTTCAAAATTAATTATTTATTTACATAACATAAAATTCATTTTAACAATTTTAATTAGTCTATTCTATAATATTAAGTATATTGATAATAGTGTGTAATTTTATCACAATCTTTTGATTATTTTCTTTATTATTTTTTTTTTAAGAAGATTTAGGTTATATACATGTTACATCAAAGATATAGGGGATTCCCATATACCTCATCCCTTCTGCCTCCCACACTTTCCCCATCAACAACATCTTTCATTAGTGTGGTACATTTGTTGCAATTGATGAAAACATATTGAAGCATTGCTACTAACCATGGTTTATAGTTTACATTATGGTTTACACTTTGCACCATACAATTTTATAGGTCTTGAAAAAATGTGTAATATCCTGTACCCATCATTACAATGTCTTGCAGAACAATTCCTATATCCCCAAAATGCTCCCATGTTACACCTATTCTTTCTTCTCCTTTCTCTCAGACCCTTTGGTGACCACTGTCTTTATATCAATGCTATGATTTCTTTCATTTCTAGAATAATAATAAATCTACTTTAGTGCATAGTTGCCATCTCCTCTTATGTTTGTTCATTCTTCAGTCTTAAGGATTTGGGGATGGTGATGTCCACTCTGCTTCTAATTGAGGGGGGTTTAGATCCCATGGGGTAGATGGCTGGAACTGTCTTGTTTGCAGTTGTAGATACTCTCTATTTTTGATGATGGGCATTGTTGAATATTAAATTTTTGTTAGTTGCCCTGGGTGCATCCGATGAATTGCAGGGTACGTGTTGGCTGCAACACTGTTGAGATTCAGAGCTCAAATGGCATATGAACAGCCAGAAGATTTAATTTTCTGGGACACATTAACAAGTATAGTGTTAATTAAAAATCAAAAGGCCTTAAGAACCATGTGTAGGAAAATTATAAATGAGTCCAACTCTGATACTTTGGGAGATAGGTTATCATATATTCCAAGGTGAAGCCTGCTAATGGAGTGTCATTTTCCTGGGGTTGTTTGCCCTGTCTGTAGTGTCTAGAAGTCTCTACAGTCCTCAGGAACACCTCTTCTTGAGACACTATTTACTGTGGAGGTCATTGAAATCCTCTTAAAATGTGCATAAGTTAACTTCTGGAATGACCTCCTAACTCACTTTGAAATATCTTAGCCATAAGAACTCCTTTATAATTAATATTCCCCCATTTTGATCAAGGTCTTTTTTTAAGTGCATCACTAGTTGGTGCTTGGTAATAAACCCTCATTTCCAGGTTGGCTCATCCCTGGGAGTCATGTCCCATGCCAGGGGGAAGGTAGTGACTTTATATGCGGAGTTTTGCTTAGAGAGAGCCCACATTAGAGCAACAAGGATGTTTTCAGGAGGTAACTCTTAGGAAATACATAATACTAGGCTAAATTTCAATTTCACAAGAACAAGTTCATGAGTACAAGCATCAATATCAAGGGCCTGGAGTATTGGTCTGTTCTCCTTCACTAGGCACTGCCAATGTACTCTAGTGATTCTTGCCACTTGATTATACTATGTAGCAGGACACCCCAGGATAAGAATTCAATATTCTTTTGGTTATGGTGTGTGTCTCCACCTGAAACAATACCCCATGACCACTTCAACACAATCATATTCCATAGTGTCTTGCCCAGGGTTAATACCTTCCCACAGGTCCCCCCGAAGACATCCCACACCAGACATCCTCCCCTGCCACAGTTGTGACTCTTTTGCAATCCAAAATCTCCCCAAAAACAAAGCCAAAAATAAATAAATAAAAAATAGTAAAAAATGCAAAATGAAAAATAAAGAATAAAATGAAAAAAAAAATATATAAAATATATAAAAAAATAATGAATGTCTTTCATTCCCCTAAGACCTGTTAACTTTTAGGTACAGTGAAAATTTCTTCTATATGTTCCCTCAGTGTCTTAATTTTTTCACTGTATCTTCAAATAAGCTTTAAGTAAAAGAAAAATCACATAGAAAATATAGGGGATTCACATATGCCCCACCCCTCCCCCTCTCACTTTATCACCCATCAATAACACCTTACTATGTGAATATTCTTGTTGTCCTTATTTTGTGATAATCAGGGTAGGTTAAACATTCACTATATTAGAAACCATGCATGTGTCCCCAGACGTAGTTTTCTCCCTAGGTCTGGTTTTTAGAATGCTGGTGAAATACTAAGCCTGATTTATTATATGACCATCCTGTATGGAAAAAGACTGTAACTTATGGTATCTTTGGTCAACCTTAAAAAATATAGAAGGGGACAGATGTGGCTCGGGTGGTTGGACGTCCATCTCCCATACGGAGGGAGCTGGGTTCGACCCCCGGGACCTCCTTATAAATATAAAGAAAGAAAAATATAGAAGGTGCATGGGCCAACAGACTCCGTCTGTGGGTGAGCCACCAGACCCTGAAAGTGGGTGAACCACCAGGCCCTGTGGGCAGATGCGTCACCAGGCCCCACCTGTGGCTGCACTGCCAGGCTCCACATTCAGGTGTCCTGCCAGGCCCCGTGAGTGGGTGAGCCTCCAGGCCCCATCTACAGGTGTGCCACCAGGGCCCGTGAGCCACACAGCAAGATGATGATGTAACAGGAGAGTGACAACAAGGGAGAGCCAAGATGAGATGCACCGAAAAACCAAGAACTAAGGTGACACAGGTGGTAGGATGCCTCTCTCCCACTTTGGAGATTCCAAGGATCAAATCCCAGTGAAGACAGGAGGAGAAGGATGAGAAGAGAGGGCAGGAAATGAGCACAGAGAGTTGCCCAGTGAATGGACACAGAAACAGCAAAAATGGCAGGTGGGTAAAAATGGATAAAAGCAAATAAATAAATAAATAAATCCCCCAAAATATGTATAGGGGAAGAAGATATGGACTATAGTTAGTAGTAATACTTTGATGATGTTCTTTCATGATTTGTTAACAAATGCTTCACAACAATGCAGAGTGTTTATGGGTGAGGTGATGTGTGGGAACCCTGTATGATGTTATGCATGTTTTTTTTTGTTAGATCACAATGTTTACTGAACACTTACAGTTTATGTATGTTCATGTATGAATGATATACGTCAATAAATTGTTTAAAAATATTTTTAAAATAATAAAATAAAAATAATGATGGTGGTGTGGGTTGGGTGAAAATATTTTGGTTAGTGGTAATAGTTTGAGGATTCTCTTTAATCATTAGTTAAAAATGTTTGACAGCAATGCAAGGTATTGGTGGTAGGGTGAGGTATGAGAGCCTTGTATAATGTTATGTTTGTTTTGTAAGTTCACAACTATTGTTATACACTTATTGTTTACGTATGTTCATGTATGAGTTATATACTTCAATAAATGAAAAAAATTCTAAAAACATATTAAAATATTTGTACATCTTACTGAATATTGTACATTTCTTAAAACAAATGAACACTGATGCATTGCTACTAACCATGGTCATTAGTTCATACTATGGTTCACATTCTGCACCATACACATTCACAAGTTCTAACAAAATGCATAATGGCCTGTATCTGCCATTGCAAGATCATACAGAACAAATCCAATGTCCCCAAAATGCCCCACATTCCATCCATTCCTCCCTCACCCCCTCACTCCCGGCACTCATGGCACCATTAGGTTGCAATATTTGAAGAATCAGGTTCACAGTTACACACATTAATATTGACAACTTGACCTATTAGTTCATCTTCTTTTATTACTCACTCTCTATGTCCTCAAGAGACAATTTCCCCTCTATTTGAGAACCTAGCAGGACTCCCCAGGATGGGAATTTAATATTTCCTTGTTTGTTGTCTGGGTCTTCACCCACTGAAATAACAATCTAAGACACGTTGAGCACTTTCACATTCCACAGAAGCATTCCTCAGACATATACTTTCCCACATATCCCCCCACCCCCAACACCCTGCACATATAACGCTTCCCTACCATATTTACTAAAAGAACATTCCCACCATTATAATTTTAACCACAGACTCACAAGTCCCCAGAGTTCACCTTTCCCTTCCTTCGTCCTTCCCTCCAGTTCCATGGACAGTCTAACCTTACCCCCATCCCCGCTCACCCTTGCATTCTGGTACGATTGACCCCACCCACATCCTTGCACAACTATCACCCAATCCACTGCCAAACCACCCCCTTCCATCTTATCATAGGATTTGACCTTATTGAGCATGAGCTCACCACTCTATTCCTTGTCTGTCTCCTGATACCTTATCTTCCAGACTCAAACTCTGTGAATCTGCTCAGTTTACTTAGGTCATATCAGTGAGGTCATGTAACATTTGTCCTTTAGTGATTGGCTTACTTCACTCAACATAAGTCTTCAATATTCATGCATGTTGTCCCATGTGTCAATACTTCATTCTTTCTTAAAGTTGAGTAATATTTCATTGTGTGTATGTACCAAAAATTTCTTGTTCATTCATCTTTTAATGGACACTTGAGTTGCATCCAAATTTTGGCAATAGTGAATAATGCCACTATGAACATTGGTGTGCATACATTTGTTTTTGTCCCTGATTTCATTTGTTCTGGATATATACCCATCAGTGGTTTTGCTGGATCATAAGCAAGTTCTATAGATAACTTCCTGAAGAACCACCAAACTATCCTTCACAATGGCTGCACCATTCTAAATTACCACCAGCAGTGGATGAGGGTTCCTTTTCCTCCACAACGTCTCCAACACTTGTAGTTCTCTGTGTTGTGTTTTTTTTTAATAGCTGCTAGTCTAATAGGTGTAAGATAATACCATACTGTAATTTGGATTTGCTTTTCCCAAATAGTTAGTGATGTTGAACATCTTTTCATATGGTTTTTAGCCATTTGCATTTATTTTTTGGAAAAATGTTTATTCAAATCTCTTGCCAATTTTTTAAGTGGGTTATTTGTCTTTTTATTTCAAGATGTAGAATTTCTTTGTATATGCTGGATATTAGGCCTTATCCAATAAATGGCTACCAAATATTTTCTTCTATTGAGTAGGTTGCCTTTTCACTTTCTTGACAAACTCCTTTGAGGCACAAACTTTTTTATTTTGAGGAGGTCCTATTTATCAATTTTTTTTGTTTTGTTGCTCTCTCTTTGGGTGTAAAGTTTATGAAGCCATTTCCTTTTACAAGATTTCATAGATCCTTTCCTTCTTTATCTTTGAGAAGCTTTATTGTCTTGGTTTTTATATTTAGATCTTTGATCAATCTTGAGTTAATTTTTATATAGGGCATGAGATGGTGACCCTCTTTCATTCTTTTGGATATGGATAACCAGTTCTACCGGCACCATTTGTTGAGTGGGTTTGTTGGCCTTGTACTTTGATTCTTTTCATCATACTCATTTAACAATAACTCCACATTCCCTCTTCTCCCTACCTCTGTTAACCATTATTCTGATTTCTGTCTCTATGAATTTGCTTACTCTAAGTATTTCATATGAGATAAACCAAAGAATATTTGTCTCTTTGTGTCTGGCATATTTCATGCAACAGGATGTCTTCAAGGTTCATCCATGGTGCAGCATTGACCAGCACTTCATTTCTTTTTTGTTGTTGAACAATATCCCATTGTATGGATATACCACATTTGGTTTATACATTCATCCATTACAGGACACTTGGGTTTTTACCCCAAGATATGTGTGGGTGATATTGAATGTGATTCATTGTAAGGAATTGACTCTGGAGATTGTGCGGGCTGGCAAGTCCAAATTCTGTACGGCAGTTCAGAGGCTAGAAATTCCAGAAGTGGATGTGAATTCTTTAGTCAGAGTGTGTAGTGGAGGTTGAGGCTGAATGGAGGGTGAAATCTAGAGTCAGAATTTCTTCTGATTCTTGAAACCCTCAGTTCTTGCTTTGAAGACCTCTAACTGTCATTGCAACATCATTCAGAAGGATTCCAATGTCCTGAAAATGCCCCCATATTACACCTATTTTCCCCTCTCCCTTCTGTCAGGACCTCCAGTGACCACTGCCTCCATATCAATGATAAAACGTCCTCTATTGCTAGAATAACAATAAGTCTATAGTAAAATAGCAATAAATGTACTTTAGCCCATTGTTCAGCCCAGAGATTAAACTATATTGTAAACTATAATCCACACCAAAAAAAGGTTATCCCAGGTTTTGAAAACTAGTAAATAAATGTCATGTTATGCCAGAAAAAAAAGACCTTTAACTGATTTGCTGAGGACAATTTCCTTTACATAAAGTCAACTGATTGTAACTGCTAATTCCACCTGCAAAATACTTCCACAGTAAGAACTAGGCTAGTGTTTGACCAAACAACTGGACAGTATAATCAAGTTGACACACAATTTGATGGGATAACCATCAAATAACCCATTAGATAACCCAGTAATAGTCATGTTTCAGTCATTTGCTAACCTTTTACATTAGATCTTTTATTCTTTCATATTCTGTCCCTAAACTCTATCTTAATAACATTATCTTCATCCATTCAAGCCTCTCACCCCTAGGTTCATCCCTTATCTTCCAGGTAATCAGGAACTTTTTATTATTTAATTTGCTACTTCTGAATAACAAATCCTGTGGCTTGCAAATTCTGGGATTTTCTCACTTGTCAAGGACATCCTTTTTCTGCCCTGGATGATCTAAGGTGGTTGTTTTGCTTTTGAGTTTTATAATGCTTTTATAATGCTTCATTATGATGGTTGATGAGTAACAAGTGTTGATACTATTATAGCAGTTTCTTTAAATATGGGGAAAAGAGGCACAGATTAAGTAAATAAGATGTTAAAGGGCATTTAAGTACATGAAAGGCAATGATAGAAATCATCTAGCATTGCCTAACTGAAATTTTGGTTGAACAAAGCAATTAAGATATAGCTTACAGGGCTGCAAAGCTTGGTAAAGTTGTGGTTTCTTCATGGAAGTTTCTTTTTACTTGCAGTAATGGAAAGATTTCAAAACCCTTCAACTACTGCTCAATCACTCTAGAGATGAATTAAATGTAAATTGTTATTAGTTTGAATTCATTTATACTCTATTCATTTTAATTTACATTTGTTGGGTGTCTAGTTTATCATTTATAGAGATGGTTCCTGAGGCATAATTCTTGCAAAACAGAGAGACACATTTGAAAACAAATAATTATGCTAATTTAGGTCCTAAACTCTAGATACATATGATGAAAACACATATTTTGCAGCAATGTTTCTGTTTTGGAGCATCAGGGAAAACTCCCCAAAAGAGGTGGGTTTAGAGCTGTGTCTGGAAGGAAGAAGTGTGCACCAGGAAGACGAGGGAAAGAAAACTCCAAGTAGGGGTAAAATCTGAATTAGCACAGAAGAAAGAAAATAATAGTTCAGTGTGGTACAGAGTGCACTGAGGTAATAGGAGCACATTGAAAACAGGTTGCCTATTTACCTGGCAGATAGATTGGAAAGGATTTTGCTGCCCACTAAAGCGAAGCTTCAACTTCTTTATTAATACTTTTGTAATTGATAAAAAGACGCTCTTCTTTTTTTCTCTCAAACACTCCCTTCCTTCCCCCCTCCTCGCTAACCCTCCCCCAGTAACCTCTAATCTGCTTTCTGTTTCTGCAAATTTACAATTCAATTCCTAGTAATCTCTTAGAAGTGGTATCATACAATTTTCATCCTTATGTTTTCACAGGGGCTGCATCATTTTACATTCCCATCAACCCATGACAATGTAGTAGAGTTACAATTTCTCTGCATCCTGTCCAATACATGGTAATTTCCATCTTTCAAATCATAGCCATTCTTGTGGATGTGAAATGGTATCTCATTGTGTTTTTAATTTGCATTTTCCTAGTGGCTAATTATGTTGAACACCTTTTCTTAGGTTCATTGGCCACTTGTATATCTTCTCTGGAGCAATGCCTAGACAAGTCTTTGCCCATTTTTAAAATTTTTTAATATTTCTTTTGTTGAGCTGCAGGAGTTCTTTAAATATAATGGATATTAAAGTTGTATCTGATATATGGTTTGAAACTATTTTTTTCTCCCATTCTCTAGGCTGCCTTTTGACTTTCTTGATAATTTCCTTTGATGCACAAAAGTCTTTAATTTTGACAAAATCAAATTTATCTGTTTCTTATATTTCCTGTGCTTTAGGTGTCATATTTAAGAATATTTTGCTGAATCACAGGTCATGAAGATTTGCTCTTATTTACTTCTAAGAGGTTTATACTTTTAGCTCTTACCTTTAGATCCTTAACCTGTTTTGAATTGATTAATATATAGTCTGTGTGGTATAGCTCTGCCTTCATTCTTCTGCATGAGGATATCCAGTTTTCCTGCACCATTTGTTTCAGAGACTATTCTTTCCCCTCTGCATGGATTTAGCATCCATAACAAAAATCAATTTACCGTAGATGTTGTGGGTCTATTTCTGGACTTGCAACTCTATTCCACTGATCTATCTGTCTATCTTTTTGTCAGTGAGATGCTGTTTTGATTACTGTCACTTCATAAAAGAACTTGAAATTGGGAAGTGTGAGTTCTCCAACCCTGTTCTTTTTCAACAGTGGTTTGGCTATTTGGGTCTCCTTGCAGTTCCATATGAATCTGAATATTTGTTTTTCCATTTCTGCAAAATAAAAGTGCTAGAAATTTAAAAAGGATTCCGTTCAATTTGTAGATACCTTTGGGTAATTTTGACATATTAATAAATGTGATTGTGGCTGAAAGGGGTAGTGTGTGGATGTAAATGTCTTTTGAAGAGAAGCTAGATGTAAGACTCTACACATTTATGAATCAGCCATGTGAGTTATACTCACTGTAATGTGTTATCATCAACTCTATTCATTTCCACACTATTATAATAATCCTTATTAAAATTTATCTATATATTATCTCTTACATTTAAACTTATCATTATTATTTCATTTTCTTATTAAGTGTATTCAACTTTTGTAATGGCTTCATCTTCAAAAAAGTTTTGGATCACAGAAGCCTTACAACAGGGGCAGGGGAGGATCATTGCTGTGGGATGTCAGGGGTGGGGGATGCATGGGAGGAAGTGCACCAGAGCATAATTATAAGGTATTTAAAAATGTTCAAATGTTCATGGGACATTGTCACAGTGGATGGAGAATCACTCAATAAATGAAAGAATATTGAATTCCCATCCTGGAGAGCTCTGCCACATTCTCTAAAGGAGCAGCAACAGTCCCCCAAGTGCAGGGGCAGTGTCTGGCTAAGAAGGATGAACCACTGATGGTCCCTTGATATTGATGAGCAGTCTTATGTGTCTTTGCTCTTGAAATTGAAACTTATCCTATTGTTTTGGGGTGCCTAATGGTTGCCTCCTGAGAGCCTCCTTGTTGCTCAAATGTGACCTTTCTCTAAGCAAAACTCAGCATATGAATGCATTGCCTTTTTCCCAGCATGCGACATGACTCCCAAGGATGAGCCTTCCTGGCACAGAGAGATTGATACTAAGTGCCAACTGGCAATGTGACAGGAAAAAGATTTTGAATAAAAGGGGTAAAGGTAAAGACAAATGAGTTTATATGGCTAAGAGACTTCAAAATGAATTGTGTGGTCATCCCAGAGGTGATGCTTACACACATCTCAGTAGGATCTCATAGAACTCTAAAGTGGATATACCCCAAATAGTGGGGCTCCTGAGGGCTCTGGAGACACCAAGGTCCTGTGTCAGGGAGGATAGCTCAAGAGTTTGGTGTCTTGCCAGTGGGCTCTACTTTGGAGATTGTGCTCCTGAGAGTGACAGAGTTGGACTAAACTATGTCTTCCCTGCACATTGCTCATCTGTCCCTTCTATTCAAACCTATACTTGGTGCTAGAGTTTTTAGGTGTACATCCAGAAACATGAGTCTTTGGGCTGTCCATGTGCCAGCCTTGGTGGAGCAGCAACTCCTGCTTTACAACTCATTGGACTCACCCAGTACAATCGGTGGTGAGATGATGATGGACAATGGCTGTCTCAGGGAAGGGAGAGAGAGTGCAGCTGCAGGCAGGATAATCCCATCTATCTTTTCCATGGGATATAAGCCCCCTCTCAATTGGAGGTGGAGTGGACATCATCATACCAGACTCCTCAGGATGGAGAGAAAAGCTATGGACTAAAGTGGACTTACTTGTATTCTACTATAGACATATTTTGATTCAAGCAAGGAAGAAATTACAACACTGATGTGGAGCCAGTGGCCACTGAAGGCTCTTGGGGCAGGGAGAAGGAAAAGCAGTTATAATTTGGGGGCTTTTTTGGGACTTGGGAATTGTCCTGAGTGACATTGCAATGACAGATATAGGCCATTTTATGTCATCATATTGCATGCAGAACTGTGTGTGAGAGAGAGTGTGGTCTACAATGTGAACTATGGTCCATGCTTAATGGCAAAGCCCCAAGAAGTGTTTATCAAGTGCAATGAATGTGCCACACTAATGAAGGATGTTTATGTGGGAGGGTGTGAGAGGTGTTGGAAGTGGGGCATATGGGAATCCCTTTATTTTTTGGGTAACATTTATGTAAACAAGGTATCCTTTAAAAAGTAAAAAAAAAATTATTATATGCATATATATATATAAAGGAAGCTCGAAAACAATCTAGGGAATGTAAAACAGTGATTGCAGTGGTGGTTGAAGATTGTGGTTAATACTATAGATATAGTTAGTTCATAGTTTGCAACAAATGTTTCACAACAATGCCAAATGTTGGTGGTGGGGTGATGCATGGGACACTGTCTGATGATATGCATGTTTGTTTTGTAAGTTCACAACTTTTACCATCTGCTTACATTTTATATATGTGCATGTATGTATGATATACTTCAACAAAATTTTATAAAAACAAAAAAAAAGATTATACAACTCAATGATAAAGAGACAAACAACCAGATTAAAAAATGGACAAAAGACTTGAATAGACATTTTTCCAAAGAGGAAATGTAAATGGCCAAAAAGCACAGGAAAAAATGTTTAACATCACTACCTAGTACAGAAATACAGATCAAAACTACAATGAGATACCATTTTACACCGTATATTATGACCTTTACTTAAACAACTTGAAACTACAAGTGCTGGAGAGTATGTGGAGAATTGGGAACACTCCATCAACTTTGGTGGGAATGCTAGTGTAGTCTCTCTGGATGATAATTTGGCAGAACCTCAAGAGGTTGAATATAGAACTGCTATATGATTCATTAATCCTGCTACTAGGAATATATTCAGAAGAACTGAAAGAAAGGACACAAACTGACCTTTGCACACTGAAGCACATAGTACCATTATTCACAATTGCTAAAATGTGGAAAAAGCCCATGTGTCCAAAAACCAATGTATAAACAAATTGTGCTATATACATACTATGGAATACATTTCATCTTTAAGAAGAAATGAAATCTGGATTCATATGACAATATGGCTCAACCTTAGTAGACATAATGTTGAGTGAAATAAGCCAATCACAAAAGGACAAACATTTCAAGGTCTCACAAATGTGAACCAATAATGATGACTAACCCCATGGAAGTAAATTCTAGAGTATAGGTTACTAGGAGAGCAAATGTGGCTTGAGAATGGGAGTTGATGCTAGAGAACAACCTAAAATGTATATCATAGTGATTTCAGTGGTGGTTGAAGACTGTGGTTAATAGTATAAATATAATAATGTTCTCCTTTTACAAAGTGTTAAAAATATGGTGGTACATGGGATAATTACCATTGATGTAACTTGTAGTTGGGAGTAATATTGTAATATTTTTGCAGCAACAGTAAAGAAGATATTATATCAATTCTAAGGGACAACAACAGGAAGGTATAAAGGGATATGGGATTTTACATTTTGAAGGTATGAAAATGTTCTTAGATTGATGAGGTGATAATAGCACAAGTTTGTGAAGAAAATGATAGCCACTGAATGTACACTTTGAATGGCTTGTACAAAACATAGGACTGTATAAAACAGTGAAATCAGCAATAGAAGATGGATGTGGTTAACAGAACAAATATGAGAATGTTCTCTCATGAACTATGCACATATTTAATACTAATACAGGGTTTTAATAATTGAGTGTATTTGAGGAAAAATACACCATATGAAAGATATGGTATATAGCTATTAGTAGTATTTTGATAAAGCTCTTTCATAGTTTGTAACAAATGTTTCACAACAAGACAAGGTGTTGTTGGTGGGTTGAACTATGGGATACCTGTATGATGATATGCATGTTTGTTTTCTGAGCACATGACTTTTACTAGACACTTATTGTTTATGCATATTCATGTATTAACTGTATATATCATCAGAAAATTTTAAATAAAGAGATTAATATGCAAATATCAGTAATGTTTCTATATCTACTAATGATAAATCTGAAGAGGAAGTCAGAAAAATATCTCTTTACAAGAGCAACTAAAAGAATCTAATATTTAGGTATAAACTTAACCAAGGACATAAAGAACCTGTATGCAGATAACTATAAAACATTGCTAAAAGAAACCAAAGAGGACTTAAGCAATGGAAGGACATTCTGCATTCATGGCCTGGAAGACTAAATATCATTAAGATGTCAATTCTACTCAAACTGCTTTACAAAATCAACACAATGCCAATAAAAATTCCAACAGCCTTTTTTTCTTAACAGAAATGCAAAAAGCACTTATCAAACTTTTTGGAAGGGTAAGAGGCCCTGAATAGCTAAAAATCTGATCAAAAAGAATGAAATTGAAAGACTCTCACTTCTTGATTTTAAAGTAAATTTCTTAGATACAGTTGTAAAAACAGTATGTACTGGCAGAAAGATAAGCATATTGACCAATGGAACTGAATTTAGATTTCATAAACAGACTCTCACGTCTATATTCAAGTGATTTTTGACAAGGCTCTCAACTCTCCCAACTGAGTCAGAACAGTCTATTCAACAAATGGTGCTAGGAGAACTGGACATCCACATTCAAAAGAAAGAAAGAGGACCCTATCTCATATCTGATACAAAAATTAACTCAAAATGGATCAAGGACCTATGTATAAAAGATACAACCATAAAGCTCCTAAAAGAAAATGTAGGGAAACATCTTCAAGATCTTGGGGTAGGTGGACACTCAATGAAATTCTGAGCAGGACAAATCCAAAAATACCCAGACTGTGCCATGTTATATTCAAACTGTTGAATGTCAAAGATAAAAAGAGAATTCTAAAAGCTACAGTATGGAAGCAACAGGTCACGTACAAGGAAACCTCTATAAAATTAAGTGCTGACTGCTCATCCAAAACCCTGGAGGCAAGAAGGCTGTGGGATGTCATATTTAAAGAGCTGAAAGAAAGAACTGCTAACCATTCAGCAATAAAAATGAATAAATTCCTGAAATATGCAACAACATGGATGAACCTTGAGGACATTATGTTGAGTAAAATAAGCCAGACACAAAAGGACAAATATTTTATGATGTCTCTCATCTGAAACAATTAGAATAAGCAAACTCATAGAGTCAGAATCTAGAATATAGGTTACCAGAGTGTGGAGTAGGGATCAGAAATGGGAAGTTAAGGCTTAAAATGTACAGAGTTCCTATTTGGAATGATGGAAATGCTTTGGTAATGGATGGTGGTGTTAGCACAACATTGTGAACACAACCAACAGTGCTGAAATATATATCTGGACATGATTAAAAGACAGAAATTCTAGATTGTATATATGGCAACAGAATAAAATTTTTTAAAAATTCATGGGAATACACTACACAGTGAGCCCTATGTTAAATCATAGACTTTAATTAAATAGGACAACTATAAAAATATTCTATCAGAAATTGTAACAAATATTCCACATGAATGCAAGGTGTTAGAGGTGGGGTGATATATGGGAATCCTATAATTTATGCATAATGTTCTATAAACCCACAGCTTCTCTAATAAAGAAAAAATCAAACAAAACAAAACAAAAAACAAGACTGTGCCAAACAAAAAGTATACCCTAACGTCAACTGTGGGCTACAATTAATAGAACAACTATAACAATATTATTTCATCCATTGTAGCAAAAGTACCACACTAAGATCAACTATTAATAAGAAGGGGTATACGGGGATATCTGTATTTCCTGTATGACTTTTCAGTAATGTAACCCTACAACTAGTCTAATAAAAGAGAAGTTACATTTTAAAAAAAAATAGAAATATCTTCTGGGAAGAGGGCATCAGATTAGGTCATGCAGGGAAAATCTCTCTTACAAAGAAAGGAAGAAAGAGCAGAAGTTGTCTGAGGGAACTACATTTGGGATCTGCAGACCAGGAAAGTGCAAAATAAGACAAATAATATATACTCTTAATGAAATGAACTAAATATGATGAGTAAGCTGATGGAGTTAAACTTTAGAGTATAGGTTAATAGGAGACAGAATGAGGGTTGAGTAGGGGGAGGTGATGCTGAATGTTTATAGAATGTTTAATAAGGTAAGTTGCAAATTTGTAGAAATCGATAGAGTTGATGGTATATCATAGCACAGCACTGCCAATTTATAAATGTGAAAGTGGCTGAAAGGGTGAGTATAGGGAGGTTAATGTCACTTGAAAGAAAGCTAGAGGATAACATAGGGAATATAAAACATAGTGATTTTGGTGGTAGATGAGGATTGTGGATGTTAATTAAAATACAAGATTGTTCCTCTATTACATGATGTTAAAATATGGTGATACATGTGAAAATGCAACTAATGTAATTTATAGACTATAGTTAAAAGTAAGATTGTAATATTTTGTAACAAAGTCAAAGGAGGAACTTTATCAATTCTCAAGGTCAAGAAATAAAAAGAACATGGGATTTAGTGTAAGGAGATGTGAATATGATCCAGCAGAAGACCCTGCTCATGTCATTTAACTAATCTGGGCTCATTTATTCATCTTTCAGAAAACGAGAAAAACAGTTGAATTCGGTTTTAGGATTAAATAATATAAATGTGCCTGGATGGGATTTTTAAAAGTTGTGTTTCCGCAATTTGTCTACCTGTTTTGTCTGTTGTTTTTTGAAGTTGAAATAAAGTTTATAAAAAAAGAAATGGAAAATATTGACAGATTTTTAGCAATAAGGGAAACAACTCAAGGGGAACGGATGTAGCTCAGTGGTTGAGCACCTGCTTCCCATGTAGGAGGTCACGGGCTCAATCTCTGGTACCTCTTAAAGAAAAAGAAAGTTTTAAAAAAAGGAAAATAACAAAAGTATGTATCAACAGATATATTGATAAACAACATATAGTATGTGCATACAAAGAAGTATTATGGAGCCATAGAAAGGAATAAAGCTCTGATACATGCTACAATATGTATAAGCCTTGAAAATATTATGCTAGACACAAAAGTACAAATAATGTATGATTCCACTTATATCAAATATTTAGAATAAGTAAATTCATACAGACAGAAAATATATTATAGTTTATATGGAACCAAGGGGAGAGATGACTAGACTTATGGTTGCATAACATTGCAAATGTAATTATTGACACTGAATTGTACATACAAATGGTTAAATGTTAACAACATTCTTTTAGAAAAAAGAATTAGGGTAGACATTTTAGACATACAAGGTGTACTACTCAGGCATCCCTAGGGAAATGAACCAACAGGAAAGATCTGTAACTATTATGAAGTCTTTATAAGAATTGTCTAACCTGATGATGGAGTTGACTTGTCCAAATTCCATAAGGCAGGCTGCAAGCTGGTAACTCCAATGAAGGTTTTCAATCAATTCTCCTGGAGAAGCTGGCTGGATGAGGTAGAGATGGAAATGCTTTTCTGACTGCTGAAATCATCACTTCTTCTTTTATACCCTTCAAATGATTTGATGAGACATCTCTAATATTTGCAGGCAATCTCCTTAGTTGATTGTAGATGAAGTCAGCCAAAGATCCAAACAACTTAATAATGATTTAAGTACATGAAATATCCCCACAGTAACAATCAGACCAGTGCTTGCTTAACCAAAAACATGGACACCATCAACTGGCCAACTTAGCACATGAACCTGACAATTACACAAGGACTTAAAAATTTTTACTTCCAATGTATTCTTTTGCAGAACTTAAAGAAGACAGCTCCACCAAAACAAGGAAGTGAATTAAGACAGAAACAGAGATCTTAGGATTACAGCTGTATACTTGACACAGGGGGCAACCAATAGAGGCTGGAACAAGTCAGAAGCCTCCATAAGAGTTTCTGAAAAAAAACAAACAAAACAGAAAAACAAAAAAACCTCTTTGGCAGAATATTTAATATAATACTTAATATTGAAGAATATTTAATATAAATGACTATATTTTGAGGAGTTTCAGACATTTGTGAGAGTGTCTGGGGTTGATTTATTGGTAAATTCCATATTTAGAAATTAGCAGGATAAAAAAATACAAAATAATATATAACTGCCAGATAAACAATCATTATTACAAGTAGGAATCATGGAATAATTATGATTTAACAGCTAGCTAAATCTTAAAGTGCATTCAGAGTCATAATAATGTGAACACTGAACATTTTTCAAACCCAGTTCAGATTGTAACTCTGCTGGGATGACAGAGGGCACACATATGTGGATGGGGCAGGAAAGGCAATAATTAAATTCATATTTGAAATTTGGAAAGATAATGGTTAAAATAGAAAAAGCAAGAGTAGGAGTACATGTGTATTATTGAGATAATGGGGTAAATAGAAAAAGTTGAAAAGTAAGTGTTGAAAGTCATTGCTTCTGAAATAAATGACAATGGGTTGGGGAAGGACTCCTATTCATTTTTTTTTTGTCCTTCATAGAATTAGCTGGCTCTTCAAACTATAAGCATGTATAACTTTGACAAAAAATAAAATGTTTTAATTCAACTCACATAAAATGTGACAAAAGAGCACACAAAATATTAATGGATGGAATCAAAATAAGATATTAGAAAGACATGGTACTGATCAAGAAATGACTGGAAACATAAACAGAAAATAAGGAACACAAGCTCAAGAAATTCACAATTTTAGGAGTTTTGTCTTTTTTAGATTTATTTATGACCAGACATAAATTCTGCACAAATATATTACTTCCCCCAATAACCATGAGTATCCATGAAAGTCAAAATTATATGGGAAACAGAGAATCGTAACAGGATGGATGGGATAATTTCAAAAGACTACATACCAAGTCATTTCACAACACAACATTCAACCCCAAATCTAGAGCTTCATTTGGAAAAAAGATTCATTGAGACAGTTGTTCCAATTCTTTAACAGAGTGAATCTAAGAAAAATCTATGTCTTTTACTTTTTGTTTCCAAATAACCACCTTCCACATTGCTTCCTTAACATCTCTGTTTCTCAAAGTGTAGATTATGGGATTGATCAAAGGAGGAATCAGATTATATAGCAGTGCCACAAACTTGGTCACATCATGAGAGTGCTTTGGCTTGGGAGTCATGTACACATAGATGAGAGTACTGTAGAAAATGGACACCACTGTGAGATGGGAGCCACAGGTCCCAAAGGCCTTCTGTCTTCCCCCAGGTGTCTTTATCCTCAATACACGATAGGCAATATGCCCATAAGAGACCAAGATCAGTGAGAGAGGAAAGACAAGGAAGATGCCACGTAGAATCATAATCATCTTGTTGTAATTTGTGGTGTTCACACAGACAAGTTGCATCATTGGGGGTGCCTCACAATAGAAATGGTTAATCCAGTGGTGGCCACATCGAGGAAAGGTCATTGTGAAAGATGTTTGAAGTAATGAGTTGCTGAAACCAATTAACCAGGATACACTGGCCAGTGTCCAACACAGCTGTGGTGGCATGAGGATGAAATAATGCAAAGGCTGGCAGATAGCAACATAGCGATCATATGCCATCATGGCCAGAAGGACACACTCAGTGCCCCCCAGACCCAGAGTGAGGAGAAGCTGGACCACACATCCAACAAAACTTATGGATTTGTCTGCCCCCCTAAGATTGACCAACATCTTAGGGCTAATACATGTCACATGAATGAGGTCAATAGAAGATAGATGAGTGAGGAAGAAATACATGGGTGTGTGGAGATGGGGGTCCAGGCAGGAGACAAGGATAATGGTCCCATTACCCATGAGTGTCAGAAGGTAGAATATTAAGATGAACACAAATAAAATCCTCTCTAACCATGGGTGCTCAGAGAAACCCACCAGAATGAAGTCTCCTCCAGATGTGGAATTTTCTCCTCCCATCACTTTATGAGTGACCTGTGAGAAAAAGAAAAACCAATCATTTGGCCATTATCCTCTATCTGTGGTGTGTAAAAATCTGCCTCTGACTAAATTTAGTAGAAAATCCTTGTTCATTTGTTTCCCATCTCTTTGGCCAACAAGAGATGGCCAATTTAGGAGTACCTCATTTAGTTATAGAAAATAACATGGATAGAAGAGAATGCTGACACGCTATTGTAGGAATTCCCACATATCAGTTAGCTCTCCCCACTTTTCTCTCAGAGCCCTCCTCCTTATTTAGGCTCCTTTCCCAAATTTCCTGCACTCTTCAGTGCTTTGTCCTTCATACAATCATCTAGTATACCTGCTAAATTACCTTTATTATTATGTAAATTGCAATGTTACATAATTGTCTATTAAACACAATCAAATCATCAAATTCCCAATGATATTAAAAGCAAAAAAAATTGCTTACACTAAAGGCAGAAGTTTAACTAAGATATACTGAATAGTGTGACCCATTCCAGGCCTCAAGGTTGGAAAAATATATGTTGTTGATAGGTGGACATGACTGAAAAAGGCAGCCAGATAGGCAAAAGGTAATGACTCCGTCTCTGGCTTACTTATTCCTCCTATTGATCCCAGAATATGGTGAAAAATGAAGGGACCAGCCATTTCCTCTCCTGTCCCTACTAAGTCTTCTTCTTGTGACTCTTCCCTTCCTTAAAACCACATTGATAGTATTTTACTTTTATGACCCCTGTAGAAAAATATTCAGTGGAAGACAGAGTTGGATTTCCTCCTCCTAAATGCATAAAAGAAAACACTGTTCTAAATTAGTGATAGCAATTTCCAAGACTGGCGACTCTTAAGAGGAATGTTGGTTTTGATATTAAAGGTTAATTCATGATTCCCTACTGAAACTATGTAAAAGATGAAGTTGAATGCTCAGGGATTTGCATTTCAATTTGCCACCTTTTTTATGGTAGTCAAAATGACTAAATATATATAGCACTTTGCATACTAAAATCTTCACATAAGGAGATCATTTTACCCCTACAGTGTCCCACTTTTTATTCATTAAAAAAATGGGGTAAGAAACATCTACTACATCAGTACATCAGTGGATCTCAAACTTCTGCATGAGAAACACCATGGAGGTTTGTTAAAATATAGATTACTAGGCATCACCCCCAGAGTCTCTTATTCAGTAAGTTTGAACTGTGGTCCAAGAAATCACATTTCTAACAAATTCCAGGAGATTTTGATTCTGCCAGTTAGGGACAACACTTGGAGAACCCCTGTCTTACCTTTTTTTCCCAGTATATTCTTTGTAATATCTTTTACTCAGTAGACACTCAACAGCTGTTTCCTTAGTGAAAAAATTCAATAGCAGATTGGTGAAAAATTATAACAATAACCTTATCATATTGAATAGAAGTTCATGAGGAAGTTGGTGGCAAACTGTAGCTCCCAGGACATGAACAATGCCTTGTTTGCATTATTATCATCCTCCACTCTCAAACTACCTCCTGTTCACCTGTCAGTGTCTGCTCTGAATGCTATTTGCATCAGCCCAATATACTAAACCATTACTAGATACATAAAATGTACAATATGTACATTTCAGCACATATTGTGTACATTTGCATATTTGCAGAGGAAACATATAACATCTGAGGGGTTTGGGGGCATTGATATTGTTAATAACCACAGAAAAACATGAAATTTCATGTAATTTAACAGTGGATGCTTGGAAAGATTATTCTACAGCTACAGGTCTCAGAAAGGTCAACAAAAGACACTTTGTAAAATTGAGGAGTGCACCTTCAAATCTACAACCTAAACTCCTTACTTGTAGTGTAGGTGACCATGTGACAGGCTGGTGACAAAGTTTGGATGTAGAAAGCTGAAGAGTTGGCCAAACATGAAATCATTCCAAATAGGAATTTAAGGCATATTTTGAACAAGACAGTATCAGTGTATCATAGGAGGAGAAGATGATCTTTGTATTTGATGAGCCCCACAACTTCTCTCCCCTCTGTTTGAAGAGAAATAAGAGCTAAACCAACATACAAAAAACCTAAGATCATAGTAAAAACTGCAGTTGATCCTGCAATGAAGCCCTGGTTGTCACTCACACAAACTTCAAGCATATAATTTGTGCAACACACTCATGCTTCAGTGATAAGCAATGAAAAAGAACTAGCACAGAGCCTGTAAAAAATAACAAGAAAAACATGATCAAAGGAAGAGGTAATATAAATAACAGGTAAAGGACACAAACCAGAAAAAAGTGCCAAGGAGAAGAGGCAAATTAAGACAATCATGACAATCAATAATAATTTTTAAAAATATAGCCAAATAATCAACTCTAGGAAGAATGAACATAGTGAAGAGGTTCCAATCTTTAAGAAACATAAGGTAAGAAAATAGGACTTGAACAGTGAACTAGAAAAGTTCAGGAAACTCAAGGAAGAGTATAATAATAAACATCTCAGAAATGAAGAAATTGAATGGGGTGCACACAGTAAGGTACATCTAAGAGGGAAATAAGAGAATTGAGCAAATTGAAACAGAAGTAAAGGAATTAGAAAGAAAATATTAGCTATGAAAGCAAGGCAGTGTAAGATTGGAGTACACAAGGAAGAAAATAAAAATGGTGGAACTTTAATCACATTGCCAGAAAGCATTCCTGAAATTAAAGATGATTTCAGTCTGTACACCTGAAGAACATACCATATCCTGGGAAACTGATTTAGAGCAATCAACATTGAGATACTCCCTGGTAAAGTTAGTGAAATTCAAAGACAAAGAAGTTTTTGGACAGCTAGACAAATGGATTAAGCATGTTGTGAAAGCAAACAAATTCAGTCTGGCTTCAGACATGGAGACAATATTCAATATACGAAGACCCTGAAGTAGAGCCCATAAAATATAGTCAAAATATACTCAAAATATACTCTTCAAAATATAGTCAAAAGAAAAACTGAAACGTAACAAATATTTGTAATTCACAACTTCAATAGCTAAATATCCTTATATAAAAAACATCTTAAATATGATAACAAATTAACAGATAACAAGGGGTGTGAAGAGAGAATTGCCAAGAAAGGAAATTATACATAATTCTAAAACTATGTAAATATCCCAGTCTCACTCATGGTAAGAGAAATGCAGATTTAATCTACTCTTCACCAGCATAATCCTTTTTGGTTTTGTAGAGATGAATACTGTAAATTAGAACAGATTTAATGAGAGCAGTTTATGATATCTATCAAAATTATGAATGGCAAACCCTGTGTATCAGCTATTTCACTCCTAAAAATTTCATTTACAGATACTCTAACAAATGTACAAAATTTTGAATATAAAAGGCTATTTGTTGAAGCATGCTTGTGATTGTTTTTCCTAAAGGAGGAAAGGAACCTTCCTGGGCAGAGTAAACTATAGTCTACTTAGAGGCACCAATCTTTCGCCACCAGTTGTTAGCCTTTAAGGCTTGTTTTAGGGTCATTTCACCTTAATGGTTAAGAAGTAATTACAGATACAGGCCATTATATATCCTGCCATAACCTACAGAATTGAGTGGGAAAGAGTGAAACTACAATGTAAACTATAATCCATCCTTAGTGGCAATGCTCCAAAATGTGTTCATCAATTGCAATGAAGGTATCATACCAATGAAAGAAGTTGTTAATGTGGGGAAAAGTGGAAGCTGTGGGGAGTGGGGCATATGGGAATCCCTTATAATTTTAGATTTTTTAATGTAACATTTTATGTAATCTAAGTATCTTTTAGAAAAAATTGAAAATACATTTAAAAAAAAGTAATTACCTATGTCCGTTCCAAATGACCTGCTTTAGCTTAAGGTTATCTCTTCCAGTAGGCAGATGGCAAGGAAACCAATGAACCCATACTAACTTAACAGTAGTTCTTTTAATCTGAGTACAATCAAATTATCCCTGAAACTTTTCTATTAAGATGTTTTCCATTATTTTCATCATTTTCTGAATATTTCTCTTTCTTCATCTCCTTGTCCAATAGAACTGCCCTTAAAATGGACCCTGTCCTTGATTTAAAGTATAGGAAAGCAAAAGCACTAAGTATATTTGGGTTGCAATACAGAAAGAGCCATGGCCCATCTCTCACATGCATCCCAGAAAGAACTAGAAGCACAAAATACTTCCAAATATCCTAAAAAGTGTTTGACATGGGTGAGGACACTATGTATCCAAATACAACTCATGTCTCCTTTATATTTTTGTGACTAACTTTGGTTAATGATACGGCTCATCTGGGCATTGGGATGCATGAATAAACTTGTTGAGGAAAGTTTAGCCACCTTCTTGTACATACAAAAGGATGAGACTGCAATGAAGGTAAATGTGATTAGTGCTTAACACGGGGTCTCTTCCTCCTGCTCAGTCTCCTGGTATCACACTGGGTCCCTGAGAGGTCACCCCACTACCCATGTGTCCACATGCATGTCATCTCTCCACTCACCCCAGAAACACACACTCACCACCTCTATTACCACCACTTCCCTGAGGATAGGAATCTTCTCTGCTGCTTGTTCTGAGATGGGTGTATCTGACCCTTCATTTGTTCAGTTAAAAAACACACACAACTGATCTCCTAAATAAGCACCCAGGTTTGAGGGGTTCCTATATATTTTAAGTACAGGTGATACCAGTAAAACTACGGACATTAAAAAAAAAACCAAAATATTATAAATCCAAGAGTGTTTTAAAGACACTGGTAAAACAGTAACAGATTTTTTGTACTATTCACTGAAATCTTTCTAAGTTCTTGTTATTTCTTCCTTATTATATCATCCCTTATTTTTTCTTTACACTCAACACTACACAGCCTCTTCTCTCTTCTCTCCCATCTCTCTTTTTTCAGTAGATAAGCTCAAATTATATTCTTACATGCACCATTAGTTGTAGTTAAAACTCCATTTAGGAGGTTTAGAAGGGTAAGGACAAGTGGCAATGGATTTTGAATGGCATCCAGTTAGTCTCTAAAATAAAAAGGAAGACCAGTGTTATGCTGCAAATATATTCCTACTCAGTGATGGGAAGTTACTTCTGATTTCTCAGAGAGGCAACTTAGGGAAATTGGGAATCCCTTTTTGGCTCTGGCATAGCTACAGGGACTCACAATCTCTATTGATCAATTAGCCATGCCATGGATGAGAAAGTGCACATAGATCCCAGGGGTGCAGTATCCCATGGTGTTGGAATTTGCCTCCCACAGGAGCTGACTTCAAAAAAGTAATGGTTGTGTATGCCCAACTATACCAGAGACCTTTACATTGTGTATGGTATTTGCTCAGTGTAATATAATTGAGTGGCCCCTTTCACTATGTGCCAAATTAAAATCAATAACATTTTTACCACATAATAATTTTATTATATTCTCTCCTTCCAGTTCTGGTCATCCCTTCTCCTTTGGGTTATTCTAAAGGATAGAATTGCTTAGACCTTGATTCTCATACTAAGATACAAGAATAAGATACACCCAACATTCAAAAGAAAAACCACTTTTTCCATGAAGATTGTATTACTTCATTTGGTTAGTGTCTTGAGCAATAGATATAAAAGTATGGATTATTGGGCAGTGGCATGGAGGGTAGGCTTAGGCAGATTACACAGAATCAAATCCTGGCCCTCTACTTGCCTCCTGGGTAACTTGAGTCAACTTACTCAAAATAATTATTTAAACTTCAGTCTCTTGTTCTGTAAAAATAAGATGTGAGTGGCAGATAATACCTATCGTTCATGTTGTAAGAATTGTGACAATGTAGTGTAATGTATATCATAGTGCTTAAACTATATTTAGAGTTTAGTAAATAGAAACTATTTTTACTGGAAATACTAGCTTTGAACTTGGAAAAAGTATTCTCTCAGGCCAAAAAATATGGGAGTAACTCCAGTGCCTAGAATCCTGGAGAAGACTGACTAAAGTAAAATTGTGAAGTCCCTCTCCAACTATATTTCTTTCCAACCTCAGTATTTCCCTATTTAAAACTCACTCTACAAAGAAAACATTCTAAAATTGACTTTGACTGAGGACAGCAGAACTCTGTGATGAAAATGAGAGCCATTGTCTGTACACTTTGAATGGACTGTACAAAGAATGGGAATGTATAACACAGGGAATTCTGTGCTAGAAAATGGACTGTGGTTAAAAGAACAAATATGAGAACATTCTCTCATAAACAATAACAAATATACAATACTAATATGGGGTGTTAATAATTGGGTGGTCTAGGGGAAATACACCAAATGTAAGGCATGGGCTATAGTTCAGAGTAATATATATTTTTCCGGGATTTATGGACTTTTTACTTGTTTTTTCCTTTGGCAGATGTGTATCTGTGTATTTTGGGTTCTGGATACACACACAAATATACATTATGTGTCTATTTTCATGTGAGTATATAAAAATAATCTTTACCCTTCCATTTTGGAGAGGGCAGTACGTAAATATACTGTACAAACAGACCATTTTTAGAAAATTTTTACAAATATATTTACATAGTTGCATAAGATATCATACATTGCTTAGTTTATACATTCTTACTAAACAGAAAAATTCTCAATATATATTTGTATATTTTAATATATTTTTCTGGTGTGTTAGTGAAGGGGTATCATATGGGAATTCTGCACATGTGCAAGATTGTTTTGTAAGTTCACAATTTATGTATAAAATATATTAAAATAGTAATAATATTTTAATGATGCTCTTTCATAGTTTGTAACAAACATTTCACAACAATGCAAGGTATTGTTGGTGGGGAGATGTGTGGGAGCCTTGTATGCTGATATGCATGTTTGTTTTGTAAGTTTGTAATTTTTACTATATACTTATTCCCCATAAATGTTCATGTATGAATGATATGCTTCTATAAATAATTTGAAATTGACTATCAAATAAGTATCACTGCCAGTGTGGTGTAATAAGTGTTGGGTTTAGGGATGCAGAAACATGAATCAGATGATCATTTCAATTTGCTACGTGAACTTAGATAAGTTACCTAAAACCTTTGAACCTCTTTTACATCATGAATAAATAGGAAATATAAAAATAATAACTACCCACAATGTTGCTGTAAAGATTAATGACAATTTATATAGGAACAGTTTTATAATATTAAACAAATATCAGCTATTTTAATTGGAATAAAAGAGGATTTACTCAGCCTGAAAATTATTGAACCTAATTGAGATTTTAGCAAGAGTACCTTAACACTTTAACATGAAACATATATTTAAGTACATGGAATGAAATAACAAGGGTGGAATTTGAAGTATCCATTGTCTTCACAATTTAGCCTATAGCCTCTCGAACTTTCCAACACTCTCCACCACAGAAATCTCGATATATCTTCTTTGCTATTCCTGTTTATTTTTTATTTTTTATTATCACTTCTTATAGGCTCATTATTTTTAAATTCATTTCTTCTCTACTCCCTTCAATGCTGTATGAAATGCATCTTGTCTGTGACACCAGTCAGTATTACTGATACTCTTGGAACAGCTGATAAGATTTTGATGCCTTCCTTTACTCAGTTCTGCCCTAATGATTTTGCCTTTTTATTCACATAGTTAAATAACATCCATGTTTGAGATTTTATATGTTCCATGAAGCACCTCTGTTTGTAATCTCTTAATGTCTCTAAGAATCATATAAGGGTAACCATTTACCTGTAGTTCAAAGGTTTTAGGTAATTAATCTAAGTTCACATAGCAAGAAACCTCAGAAATGGGCCCAAAGATGTGGAGGAATATGAACAGGGACTTAGTTAATTAATAAAAAGGCAGAATTGAGTTTCTGTCCCAAGTCTCTGCCTTTTCTTAGTACCTTCCTCAGAGCCTCCTTCACATCCTTTTCCTTAGGGTATAAATCAGAGACTTGAGCATGGGGATAATTATAGTCCAATAAAGACAACAAACTTTCCTTCATTCTGAAAGTAACTGTGCATGAATTCGAAATATGTGTATATGGCTGAGCCCTATAAAAGGGAAACCACCAATAGGTGGGATCCACAAGAGTCAAAATCCTTTGTACACTCAGCCATTGATTGACCCTTTCCACTGTCTGAGCACATGTACATAGGAGCTTAGAATTAATGCTGAAGAAAGCACCAAGGTAATAGCTTCAACCAGAAAACTTTGGACTCTGAACCTTGTGTGTCCTCAGAAGTGAGCTTCAGAAGCACAGGCTTCTAACAGAAGTGGTCAGATGATGGAGGCCATAAAGGGGCATGGCCATCAAGACTAGTCTAAATCAGAGTATTCATGAAGCCTCCTGCCCAGGAGATGACAGCCAGTGTCTAGCTTAATAGGAGTGTATAATGGCCAGTGTCTAGCTTAATGGGAGTGTATAACTGGAGTTGTCCATAGATAGCAGCATAGTGGGAAAAGGGTATAACCACCAGAAGCACACACATAGTGGAGCCCAGGGCAAGGGAGATGAAGAACTGGGCCACACACCCTCCATAGGTGATGGTCTTCTCTGGTCCATGAGGTTGACGAGAAGCTGAAGAACAGTGCTGGTAGGATGACAGATGTCCAGGAAAGACAACTGGCATGGGTGTGTACAACTGAATGTTCAGGCAAAAGACAATGATATGTTGTCTAAGAGAGTAAGGGAGTAGAAAATCAAAATAAAGACAAAAAGGATGAATTTTAGTTGAGACCAAACTGAGAAGCACACCAATATGAAGACCTCTACAAAACTGGTGTTGAACTTTCCCATATCCTTTCATCTGCACAAATAGCAAAAGAAAGTTTAATGCTTCCTATAAAGAACATGAATTAATTTGTTATTTCACAGGACTCCCTAAATACTCCTAAGTCATATATTTTGTAAATTTTATTATTCACTTCCATTCTATCCACTTTACTCCTTTTCCTACTCTTCTCATCTTTATAGTAGAGATCTCTGGATTAAGAATGATCTGGCCTTCATTCAAACCCCAGTCCTGCTGTCTGCTTATTTAGTGATTTCCATCAAACATCTCACTCTCATGGATCTGATGTTTCCTTATCTGAAAGTAGAGATGATACATCACCTCCCTAACAGTATTTGGTCAAGACCAAATGCAGGGATGTGGAAACTGATTCTCGATATTTAAGGTATAAAAATATAGCATTGCATTCTCTGTTTTTCTCTTTTACTTAATTTTGTTTATCTTTGCTTCTTTCCAAGTGAGGGTGTTTTAGTGATGAGAACATAGTGAATACAAAAATAAATATTAGAGTCTTCCTTTATAGTACATAAGGTGCTAAAGAGTTACTTTCATTCATTTCACATAGTAGATGATAACATATTTTGTAGAATGAATGGTGAGAAGCTCCCTTAAAATCTCATGAAAATTCATTTCCTCCAAGAAACATTCAGTCTCACAATAATACACATTGAGAAAGTATGAAAGAGGGGTATGCATAAAAATGTGCATGCAATTGTGTCTATTTTGTTTACTATTGTATTTCCATTTCCCATTGCACTGTTTGTGGAATAAAAGGTTCTTAATAGATATTGTTGAATGACTTAATAAATGCATTCCCAAATCTGACATCAGGCCTGGTACACACATATGTTCCAGTAACTTTTGTTTCCTGTGCAAAATTAAAGGATTAACACATCTTCAATAATGTTTCGCTTTTTAAACTTAGTTTTGCTCTATATTTTTATCAAGGATTTTTATATTGACATAGAAATATGCTTAATATAATTGTAATTGAATTAAAGCTTAGGAATATAGTTCATGTGATCTGATGGGTCATATTATGTGTCATTTTAGCTGGGTTATTGTATCTAGTTGTTTGGTCAAATATAGCTTAGATGTTGCTTTAAAGGTATTTCATAATTTAGACTAGCACCTACAATCAATTGACTTTAAGTAAAGGAGATAACCCTCCATAATGTGAGTGGGCCTCATCTAATGAGTTGGTCACCTTTAGAGCAAAGCACTGCATGTATCAGGAAGAACATCTGCTTCAAAGCAACATCAACTCCCCTCACAATTTAAATCCTGCCAGCCTCCCATGTGGATTTCAGATTCAAAACTGCCATGTTACTCTTCTGAGATTTTCCCACCTTCCACCTACACTACATATCTCAGACTTGTCTGCCCCCCACAACCACATAAGTCAATTCCTTAAAATAAATCATTTATCCTGGTAGTTATATTTCTCTGGAGAACCCTGAATGATAAAGATGATAAATAATAGAACCATAAATAAAAGTATCTCAACATGATGAAAAAGGAGCCTTATTCCAATAAGAAAATATTCCATAGGAGAATTGGACTTAGCTTCAAAACCTCAGTTGAACAAGTATAAAATGGAGGAGACCTATTTTATCCATTAATATTATAAGAGTTGAGTTTGGAAAGGGATCTTCAAAATTATTTCAAGTCACCCTCACACTTTACATAAAATAATTGAAATTTCAGTAATTATTCAACTATTTCACTAATTTTTGCAATTGAAGAGTAGGAGATGCAGGTGAGAATAATATGTGTATAAATGGGAAGGCTGAATGGTTGGGTAGGTTGTGGAGAAAAAGGGACTTAATCAGTTATACAATGTTTTCTGCATGAAATCTTTCATGAACATGACATCTTTTTGTCTTCAAATAGTGGACCTTACACAAGGAAGCACAGAGGTAATAATGAAATATTTCTAGAGTTTTTGGATTCTGACTGTGAAGTCCGAATGGCTCACTCAGTCAGTACTCACACCATAGATCCAGAAAAGAAAACTATTGCATTTACCTCCCTCAATTCTAATGGTTGCAGAGATTATGAGAGCCCTATTTGAGAGTGGTGGCATCTAGAGCTGTCCAAGGACATACATTTCTTTTTGGTCCCAAGTTCATCTGTGGGGTGGAGGAATTGGAACTCCTTACCTGAAGAAACCCTGATTACTTATGTTTCCCTTACTCAGCACAGGAGACTGGTGAGGATTATAATCCAAGAGATGGGATTTTTCCTGCAATTCCAAAAGGTATGTGAAAATTGGACCCAAATTACCTTAAGATAAACCAGTGAGAAATGAAATTCAGCTCTCCCCCCTGAAGGAGCATGGAGCCTCTAGTTTGCATCTTCTCCACCTAACCAGCCCCCTTTTGCACATCACCCATCTGTATTATAAGTTTTTTAGTTTGCAGCTCTGTGTTTTGTTTTTAATTTTTTTAAAAAAATTGTACTTTATTTTTAAAGCATTTTTAGATTACAGAGAAAGGTACCATGAAAATATAGGTGATTCGCATTACACCACTCCCTCCCCTTTTCACATTTCCCCCTATTAATAATGTGTTACATTTCTTTAGTATGTTCATTACAATTGAACAAATACTGATGCATTGTTACAAACCATGGTTTACCCTTTGCACTGTACAATTTTATAGTTTTTAACAAATTGTTTAATGGCCTGTATCCATCATTGCAATATCATCCAGAAGTATTTCAATGCCCTAAAATGCCCTATATTCCACCTATTCTTCCCTAACCCTCCCCACAGAACCTCTGATAACCACTATTTTTATATGCAGCCCTGTATTCTTAAGAAGTAGATAAGAATGAAAGGCTAGAAAATGTAGGGCAATATATTAGATTTGGAAGCAACATCTGAGGTATTTACTTAATTCACAGACCTCTGCACCAGGATCCATGGTGGTTTCACAGCTACTATTTAAAGTCTCTGGGATGAGAAGCCATTTACCTCTCAGGCAGTCACTTTTCATTTTGGACTTTTCTAACCTTTGAAAGTTGTTCCTTACAGTAAGCCAAATTAAGTCTCCCACATGCTTCAGTGTATCAGTATGTGTTCTTACCTTTAAATCTCAAGTAAACTTTAAAACCCCTCAAATATTGAAGACACAATCTACTCGAATGACAGTGAATCACATTCTTCAAGCTCATTAAAAATATTTTAACATGAAAAATAATATTGTAGTAACTCATACTTTTAATAACACTTAGATAAAAAATGTATTGGTAACAAGAACATTGATAAAATCATTAAAGCAAATTATTTTGGCTACCACTATTCATCAATATTCATTCAATGGAAATAGTCCTTTTCCTTGCCTGGGATGCAACTTAAGCAGGCTTCACAACTTTTTTTTTCCATTATGCCTGGGGAAAACCTTCAAATTCAAGGCTATCGCAGGGTATAAGCAAGTCACATTTGCTCTTCCAGCCCAACCTACCCTCTAATAGTAGCCAAAGGATGAAGTTCTCAAAGGGGTCACATGGATGCCCTACTCTCCCTCTTGGGGATAATGAGATTCTCAGCACAGATTTTTCAAATAGATTTCTGTTTATATATCCTCTCTATATTTCTACTCACCAATCCTTTTATAAAGTTGAGATGAATGAAGGGTTTCAAAACTTACCTGCTTTTGACATCTGGTCAACCGAGATGGCAGTGTAAATACTTGAGGATGCCATTCTTTCTCAGGTATTTGAACAGCCAGTAAAAGCTGGCAGAGATAACTTTTCAAAATTCCAGAAAACAGTTAAAAAGTTGCAGTATCTGAGCAAGTGAGGAGTCAATGAAATGTGGCTGGAAAAACAGTAGATGAAGCCTCTTGCTAAACTCTCTCCCCCACCACATTGCCAACATGGTGTAAAGTCAGCCTGTACTCCCATTGTGGATCTCTGGCCCTTCCAGAGGGAGCAGAGTATCTTCTATGAGCATAACGGGATACCTGTATGCCACTGCCAATCTATGAGAGGGAAGCCTGAAGTACTGAGTGAGGAGACTTGTCTCAGCAAACAGAAATTATCCTACAGGCAGAGAATCATCTAAAGCACTGTAGGAAATAATTAAGTCATAGAAGACTGGAGTAAAGGATTACATGCATGGAGTCATAAAATAGAACTCCCAGCAGAAGGCAACAGGCATTCAAATTCCTATAAATGGGGAAGTATAAGTCCAAAAGCAGGTGCAAGTGCAAGCCCAAGACAAGAAACACACATGCTCTGAAATTAAGATAAGATAGAGAAGAAAAGATGTAGAGAACCCTGTACTTTCCAAGCACCTCAGGTTTATCCTGTTAAGAGGGGTTAGCTCTGAAGGAGAACACAAGCCATGCAGAATCCATCTGAAAAGACTGTGAAAGGAGCTGTTTGCAGTGGTTTTCTTGTTTTTGTTAGATCCTGATACTCAGGGAAATCCCCATCATATCACTAGATGGATACAAACTTTAAGAACAGACATCTCAGAAAATAAATCCCAGAATTAAAATGGTAAAATATTAAAATATTCAGTGTGCAAAACATGAACAGAAAACAAAGAAATTGGAAATGTAACCCATCAACAGGGATAAGATAAATATTCAGAAAACATAAACAAACAAGACCAGATTTTGAACACACTAGAAAAAGACTTTAAAAATGAACCTGGGGAGTTCCAGAAGCAGACAGAGAGGGATGCCACCCAGGAGCAGATGCTTTCTCTGCTGCTGGAGATGCAGTTGCTGTGGTGTGTGAGTGTACCACTCTCAATCTACTCTCCTGCCACCACCATAGGCTGCAGGTTGAGCACTGAGGACAGGACAGCAGTAGAATGGAGAAGGTGATTAACCACAATTGTAATAGGATGGGTAGAAAGCAGAGAAAGAAATGAAACTGCTGCTTATTCATGCTGGAGAATATGTTAAATTCACCATCAAGGTGACAATGGAAAGATGGTAGTGGACTAAAAGTCAGAGCTAAATTTTCTCATAAAAACAATGGAAAAAGAGCCAAAAGCTGTACAAGAAATCTGCTTTGGGGTTCAACAGACCAGGAGAGGGCTACACAACTCCCAAGATAGGGAGGGAAAGAGAGACGAAGAAGCCGAGGCAAAAAACTTAAGTTACTGAGCCCCCAAATCGGCCGAGAAGGGCTCCTCGACCCCAACCTAAGATATTAAGCTGGGATAAAACACCTGGTTCACTGCTGCCAACTGGGTGGGGAAAAGATATCTTCCTCCCTGCCAGATGTTTCAAGGGAGAAGGGAGTGGGAGTCAGAGGGGATTTTCTTCAGTGCATTTGGTCAGCAAAGCCTGCTTTGAATCTATCCTCTGGAGATTCTACATAGGAACAAAGCACAGCCAAGACTGAAACACCTCCAAGGAAAGGTGCACTGATTATTGCCATCTCTGGAACAGTCTGGAAATTGCATGGGCAAAAACTGTTCTCAGTATTCTCTGTATCCTTAACTCTTGGAGAAAAACCGGCCCACTAGTGAGTCACTGACCCAACTTTTTAATCATTTTTCTGAAATTTTAAATTAACTTTAGTATATATAAATGCTACAAAGAAAATACAGGATATTCTCATATGCCCCACTCCCACCTCCTTCCAAATTTTCCCAAATTAACAACATCCTTCATTAGTGTGGTACATTAGTTAAAATTGATGAACACATATTGAAACAATTTGACTAACCATGGATTATAGTTTACATTATAGGTTACACTCTATCCCACACAATTCTGTATGAAATGACAAAATATTTAATGGACTGTACCATCATTGTAATGTCTTGCAGGACAATTCCGATGTCTCAAATAAGTCCCCATATTGCACCTATTCTTCCTTCTCCCTCCCTCCAGAACCTCTGGTGGCCACTGCATTTATATCAATGATAAAACTTTTTCCAATGCTAGACTAATAATGTCTATAGCACAATAATAACAAGTCTCAATTACTCCATTGCTCTTTCCCAATATTGATGACTTTGGGATGGTGATGCCAACTTTGCTTTTAATTGAAAGGGGGCTTAGATGCCAAGGGGCAGGTAGATGGAACTATCTAGCTTGAAGTTGCAGACACTCTCTCTTCCTTGGGATGGATGTTGTCCATCATCATCTCCTTGATAGTTGTCCTGGGTGAATCCAATGAACTGGAGAGTAGGTGTTGCAACTCAGCTGAGATTCAAGGCTCAACTGACACAAGGATGGACCAAATATTTGAGTCTCTGGAACATATATTTTTCAAGTACAGTGCCCCTTATAGTCTCTAATAAAAGGGTTTAGTAGAGCCATGTGTAGGGAAAATATAAATGAGTTGCACTATGTTACATTTGGGATTATAAACTCCAAAGTAAGGCTTACAGACAGGGAGCTGCACTCCTGAGGTGTATGCCCTGCTTATAGTGTCTGGATGTCTCTAGAGTGCTTAGGAGCCCTGCTACTGAGACACTGTTTACTGTGGCAGTCAATGAGATCTTGCTGAGATATGCATAAGTATAATCTCTGGAATGACCTCTCAACTCATTTTGAAACTTCTTAGCCTAAAAAACTCATTTGTAATTACCATTTCTGCTTTTGGTCAAGGTCTTTTTTCAGATGAATTGCTAGTCAGCACTTGTTAATACTCCCTTGGTGCCAAGGAGGCTTATCCTTGGGAGTGTATCCCATGCTGCAGGGAAGTTAGCGCATATATATGCAGAGATTTTTTTTTAGAAAGAGGCTACTTTTGAGCAACAAGGAAACTTTCAGGAGATAACTGTTAGGCAATATATAATACTAGGCCAACTTTTAATATCACAAGAAAAGTTTCATAAATACAATCATCTATATCAAGGGCATGGCATAATGATCTGTCTTGCTTCACTAGGCACTGTCCTTGCACTCAGAGGATTCTTGCTGTCCTATTAGATAATATAGCATCACTTCCCAGGATGGGAATATTCCTTCAATATTGAATATTGAATATTCAATATTCCTTCTGTTATTGTGTGCATCTCCAAAACCAAGACAATTATGGCCCGATTTTGATAATCCAGGTAATCTTAAGGAGTTAGAATAAATTAAACCAAATATCAAAGAAGAGCTGTGAATAAAAAAGATAGGAAAGAGACATAAATTGGCCATCAGAGTAAGTTCAACAATTCAGATTCCCAAACATCAGTAAAAAAATTACAAGCCATACTAGGAGACAGGAAAAGATGGCCTGCCAAAGGACAAAACCAAATATTCTGAAGAGATGCAAAATTTAAGGCAATGACAATCACACAACTCACCTAAATCATTTCAAAGAATATTAAAAAATATATGACTGAAAAATTAAGGATATTAAGAAGACACTTGGTGAGCATTAAAAACAATTTCAAAGCCTACAAAGTAAAGTAACAGACCTGATGGGAATAAAAGATATGTTGGATAAAATTAAAAAGACTTTAGAACCACATAAGAGCTGATTTGAATTGAATAAAGACAGAATTAGTGATTTTGAAGACAGACAGCTGTACTGGAAAAGACAGGAGAAAAGATAGAAAAAAGAATAGAAAAAATGGAACAGAGTGTCAGGGAATTGAATGACAGTTGAAAATTAATAAACATTTGCATTACTGATGTCCCAGAATAAGAATAGAGTGGAAAGGGATCATAAAGATATTTGAGGAACAAATAAATGATAATTTCCCAAGCCTTATGAAAGACACCAAGAAGGCTGATGCATGTCAAACAAAATAAATCTTAAAACCTACCCTGAGACACTTACTATTCAGAATGACAAATATCAGAGAAAAAGAGATTATGAAACCAGCAAGAGGAAAGAAAAGCATCACATAGAAGGGAGATAAAATGCTGACTTCTCATCAGAAAGCACAAAGGAGAACTTAAATACTTAAATAATGTGTTTAAGTTACTGAAAGAGAAAAACTGCCAGCCAAGAATTCTGTATCCAGCAAAATTGTCCTTCAAAAATTAGGGTGGATTCTAAATCCTCACAGACAATCAAATCTGATAGAAAGTGTTACCAAAAGACCAGAATTACAAGAGAAACTAAAGGGAGTGGTGAAAGAAAAAACAAGGGCAAGAGATTTGGATAAGAGTGTAGAAATGAAGATTATTAGGAAGAGTAACCTAAAGAGTAAGAACACAGACAATAGAACAATATGACAACAGAGAGCCAAAGGAGAAAATGAATGAAGTAGTGCATTTACAGTGATAAAAAAGTAGCAGAGTAATCAAATAATATTATAAATGGACTAAACCTAACAGACATATACAGAGTATTTCACCTCCAAACAGCAGGATATCTAGTCTGGAACTGTTCATGGATCCTTCAGCAAGACAGACTATATGTTGGGTCTCAACACAATTCAATCAATTTAAAAACATTGAAATTATACACAAAAGTCTCTCTGAGTATAGTGGAATGAAGCTGGAAAAGAATAAGGGATGGACAAAGGGAAAATCCATAAATATATGGAGATTAAACAACACACTCTTAATCAATCAGTGGGTCAAAGAAGATATTTCAAGAGAATTCAGCAAGTATCTTGGGACGAATGAAAATGAGAAGACAACATATGAAAACCTATGGGACGCTGCAAAGACAGTGCTCGGATGGAAAATTTTAACCCTTGATGCATACATTGAAAAGGATGAAAGACTAAAATTCATCTAAATGCACACTTTGAGGAGCTAGAAAAAGAACAGCCAACTATTCCCAAACCAAGATGAAGGAAAGAAAGATCACACACACACAGAGAGAAAACAATAGAAAACAATAGAGAGTATCAACAAAACCAAGAGTTAATTCTTTGAGAAAATAAAAAATGTCAGCAAACTCGTAGCTAGACTGAAAAAGGAAAAAAAAGAGAGGAGGGAAATAAATAAAATAAAATCAGAAATGAGAGGGTGGATATTACCCACTGATAAGAAAGATCATAAGAGTATACTATGAAAAACTGTATGAAAAAAGTAGAGAAAGTGGAGGATATGGACAAATGTCTAGAAACACTCAAACCACCTATACTGACCCTAGAAGAAATAGAAGATATCAAGAAACAAATCGCTAGTGAAGAGATTGAAACAGTCATCAAACCCTCCAAAAGATGAAAAGCCCAGGACCAGATGGCTTCACAGGTGAATTCTACAAATCACTTAAAGATGATATAACACTTATTTTGTTGAAGCTTTTCCAAAAAATTGGCCAGGAAAGGATATTACCAAACTGATTTTATGAAATCAACATTGTCGTAATACTAAAACCAAATAAAGACACTACAAAAAAATTAATTAGCAATATCTCCAATGAATTCACAGGCAAAAATCCTCAACAAAATACTTGCAAACAGAAACGAAAAGCACACTAAAATAATTATACATCACAATCTAGTGGGCTTTATCCTAGGTATACAAGAATATCAGTGTAATAAACCAAATTGATAAATTGAAGAAGAAAAATTACATGTTTCTCTCAATTGATGCAGAAAATGTATTTGCCAAAATACAACACATTTACTTGATAAAAAAAAAAAAACACTCCAAAAGATAGAAATAGAAGGAAGCATTCTCAAAAAGGTAAAGTGCATATATGAAAAACCAACAGGTACCAATGTACTCAATGGTGAAAGACTGAAAACTTTCCCACTGAGATCAAGAACAAGGCCAGGATGTCCACTGTCACTATTTTTATTCAATGCTGTCCTAGAGGTTCGAGCTAGAAAAATTAGGCTAGATAAAGAAATAAAAGGCACCCAAACAGGAAAAGAAGAACTGAAACTTTCACTATTCCCTGATGATCCTGTATCTAGAATTCTTTGTATTTTTAATGATCTTTCAATTGTATTACTTAGTTTCCTACCTCTTGCACAGTTCCTCTTCTATCTTTTCTATTATTGTTAATATTATTATTTTCTCTTCATAACTCTTTCCTTTAATCTGGTCCCATTATTTTTATTCCAAGGGAATGGAGATGACTGCAATTATATAGAATAAAAGGAATGAAGTATCAAGAAGTAAACTTACCACACACAAAAAAACAACAACAAAATAATGCCCTACAGTAGGCAGAGAAGCAAACCCCCAAAATAAGCACATCAAAATAAATAAATGCCTAGACACCAAGAAAAAACTATATGCTATATTAAGAAAAAGGATGACATGGTCCAGTCTAATGAACAAATTAAGAAACAAGAGGAGATGCAGAATGTGGAATAACTAATCAGGGATGTCCAATCAAATATCATGAATCAACTTAATGAAATGAAGAAGAGATAAAGGATATTAAGAGGAAACTGGAGCAACATAGGGTAGAAATTGTAGACATACATAAAAAGATAATAGACCAGATGGTGATGAATGGCACAATCCAAGAATAAAAAATTCACTACAAGCAAATAATAGGAAATTTGAACAGGTTGAGGAAAGAATCAGTGATACAGAAGATAGTACAGGTGAAATCAGACAGATAGTAGAACAGATAAATAAAAAGACAGCAAAAATCCAACAGGGATTTGGTGGTTTGAATGACAACACAAAATGTACAAACACATGCATTATGGGCATCGCAGAGAGACAAGCTTAGGGAAAGGGGGCAAAAGAAGAATTGGAGGAAATAATGGCTGAAAATTTCCCAACTCTGTGGAGGGACATGGACATACATGTCCAGGAAGCACAGCACATACAAAACAGTATAAATCCTAAAAGTCCTACTCCAAGATATATACTTGTCAAATTGTGCAAAGGTCAAGACAAAGACAGAATACTGAAAGAAGCAAGAGAAAAGATATTCATCAAATACAAGGTAAGCTCTATCAGATTAAGAACTGATTACTCTTCTGAAACTTTGGAGGCAAGAAGCCAGTGTTATATCTTAGTTAAGGTGCTCAAAGAAAAATATTTCAACCAAAAATTCTCTATCAGCAAAGCTACATTGAAAACTGAGGGAGAGTTCAAAATATTCACAGATAAACAGAAATTAAGAGTTTGTCAATAAGAAACTTATCCTTCAAGAAATATTAAAAGAAGCTCTGCAGGTTGAAAAGAAAAGACAGGGCATAGAGAGTTGGAAGAGAGTGTAAGAATAATTAAAAAGATAAAAAGAGAAATAAAAACAGCATATGGCATACATAAATCTAAAGAAAATATGGCTACTGTAAGTAATTACTTGAAAGTAATAACATTGAATGTCAATGGATTAAAGTCTCCCATCAAGAGACACAGATTGGCAGTAGGGATAAGGAAATATGACCCATCTATATGCTGTCTACAAGGAACCCACCTTAGACCCAGGGTCACAAGGGGGCTGAAAGTGTATGGTTGGAAAAAAATTTACATGCAAACAGTAATGAAGAAAAGGTTGGGAATAACTATATTAATATTGTACAAAAGAATCTTTAAATGCAGAACTATTTTAAGAGATAAAGGCCCTATATATTAATAAAAGGAGTAATCTCTGAAGAAGAAAGAACAATCATAAACATTTATGCATCAAACCAGGGTACCTCAAAATACATGAAGTGAACATTGGAAAAACTAAGTGGAAGCAGATGCTTCTGCAACAATTGTGAGGAAATTTAATAGACCATTACCATCAATAGATAGAACATCTGAACAGAGGATGAGTAAAGAAACAGAGACCTTGAATAATACATTATAGGATCTGGACCTAATAGATATATAAAGAACATTATAATAAAATACAGTGGGATATACATTCTTCTCACATGCATGTGGATCATTATCCAGAATAGACCACATGCTAGGCCACAGAACAACTGTCAATATATTCAGACAGATTGAAATTATACAACGTAATTTCTCTGACCACAATGGACTGAAGCTGGAAATCAGTATGGAGCAGAGAAGCAGATTAGGCATGAAGATATGGAAGTTAAACAACACACTCTTAGACAATCAGTGAGCCGAGGAGAAAATTGCAAAATAAATTAGTAACTACCTTGAAATGAAAGAAAATGAAAACACAATGTATCAAAACCAATGGTATTCAGCAAAAGCAGAGCTGAGAGGGAGATTCATAGCCAAATGATTACATTTAAAAAGAAGAAAGAGCTAAAATCGAAGACATAATTATACACCTGGAGGAATTAAAAAAGAACAACAAACTAACCCCAAAGGATAAAAAAGGAAGGAAATACCAAATATTAGAGCAGAACTAAATATAATTTAAAATAAGAAAGCACTAGAAAAAATAAACAGAATCAAAAGCTGGTTCTTTGTGAAGATTAATAAAATTGACAGGCCCTTAGCTAGACTAACAAAGAAAAAAGAGAAGATGGAAATACATAAAGTAATGAGTAAGGGGATATCACCACAGACCCAACTGAAATAAAGAGCATCACAAAAAAAATAAAATAAAGAGTTTCATAAGAGGATACTTTGAAAAATTTTATGACAACAAGATGAATAATTTAGAGGAAATGAACAAATTCCTAGAAACACAGAAGCAACCTATATTGATGAAAGAAGAAATTGATTAACTCAACAGACAAATCACAAGTAATGAGACAGAATTAGTCATCAATAACATCCAAACTAGGAAGAGCACAGGACAAGATGGCTTCACAGGTGAATTCTACCAAATATTGTGGAAACAACTAGCATCAATCCTGCTTAAACTCTTCTGAAAATAGAAGTGAAGGGGAGTTTGCCTAACTCATTCTATGATGCCAGCATCACCCTAATTCTAAAGCCAAACAAAGATGCCAAAAGAAAGGAAAACTATAGAACAATATCTAATGAACATAGATGCTAAAATCCTCAACAACATAATTGATAATAATATTCAACATCACATCAAATGAATTATACATCATGACCAAGTGTGTTTCTTCTCTGGTATGCAAGGATGATTCAACATAAGAAAATCAGTGAGTGTAACAAACAACAAAAACAGATCAAAGGAAAAAAATCACATGATCCTCTCTACAGATGCAGAAAAAGCATTCAAATAAATAAAGCATCCTTTCCTGATAAAAACACTGCAAAAGATAGGAAAGAAGGAAACGTTCTCAACATAAGGGGTTTTTATGAAAATCCCATGGCTAATATCATATTCAATGGTGTAATTCTAAAATCTTTCCAAGGCAATGATGCTCAATTTCACCACTTTTATTTAACACTGTGTTATAAGTACTTGCTTAAGCAATTAGGCAAGAAAAAGATATCAAAGTCATCCAAATTAGAAAGGGAGAATTAAACATTTCACTATTTGCAGAAGACAGGATCCTATGCATAGAAAGCCCTGAGAAATCTACAACAAAGCATCTAGAGCTTATAAATGAGTTCAGTAATGTGTCAAGTTATAAGATCAATATGCAAAAATCAATAGCATTTCTGTACACAAATAATGATCAATCTCAGGAGGAAATCAAGAAAAAATTCCTATTTACAAAAGCAACTAAAAGGATCAAATGCCTAGGAATAAGTTTAAATAAGGATGTAAAAGATTTAATGTAGAAAACTACACAACACTGCTAAAGGAAATCAAAGAAGACCTAAGTAAATGGAAAAATATTCCCTGTTCATGGGTAGGAAGACTAAACATAATTAAGATGTCTATCATACCAAAAACAGATTTAAAGATTCAAAGCATTACCAATAAAATCACCACAGCATTTTTGCTTAATTGGCAAAGCTAAGTATGAAATTTATTTGGAAGGGCAAGCGACCATGAATAGCCAAAGATGTAGTGAAAAAGAAAAGTGAAATCAGAGGAATCACACTACCTGACTTTAAGACATACTACAAGGCTACAGTGGTCAAAACTGCATGAGATTGGAACAAGAATAGACATACAGAACAATGGAAATGAATTGAGAGTACTGATATAGATCCTCACAAATACAGTCACCTGTTATTCACCAAGGCATCCAAGCTCATACAAATGGGAGAGAATCCCTCTTCAACAAATGTTGCTTAGAGAACTGGATAACCATATCCAAAAGATTGAGAGAGGAATACCACTCTACACATTATACAAAAAGTACCTCAAGATGGATCAAAGATATAAATATATAAGCCATACCCATAAAGTTCCTAGAAGATTATGTAGGGATGCATCTACAGGACCTTGTATTAGGAAATGATTTTTTTGAACTTTACACCCAAACATGAGCAACAAAAGGAAAACAGATAAATGGGACCTCCTCAAATTAAAAAAAAATTTCACCTCAAAGCAGTTTGTCAAGAAAGTGAAATGGCAGCCTACTCAATGGGAGAATATATTTGGTAGCCATGTATCTGATAGGGGTCTAATAGTAAATATAAAGAAATCCAACACCTTGAAAATAACAAGACAAACAACCCATTTTAAAAATGTGCAAGTGATTTGAATATACACTTCTCCAGAGAAGACATACAAATTGCCAAAACGCACATGAAAAGATGCTCAACAACACTAGCTATTAGGGAAATGCAAATCAATAGGACAATGAGATATCAGAGGACATCAAGTTTTGGAGAGGATATGGAGGAATGAGAACACTTATCCACTGTTTGTGGGAATGTAGAATAGTCCAGCCATTTTGGAGGACAGTTTGGCAGTTCCTCAGGAAGATAAGTATTGAACTGCCATATGATCCAGGAATCCCACTGCTGGGTATATACCTGGAAAAATAGAAAGCAGGGACATGAACAGATATATGCACACCAATGTTCACAGCAGCATTATTGACTATTGCAAAAAGTTAGTAACAGCCCAAATATCCATCAACAGATGAATAGATAAACATATTGTGGTGTATACATACAATGGAATATTACTCAGCTGTAAGAAGGAATGCAATATTAACACAAGGGATAACCTGGATCAATCTTGAAGACATTATGTTGAGTGAAGCAAGACAGGCACTTAAGGACAAATATTATATGACCTCACTGATATGAATTAAGCAAATCGAGTATTCACACAGAGCTAGAGTTTGGAAGTTAGGTTTAAAGGAGACAGAGAGGGAGAAGAAGTTTGTGAGTCAATGCCCATATGGGAAAAATCTATGATTATGTGGAAGGGTGTATTTGGGCAGTGGATCAGCATGACAGTGGTGCAGTGATGCTGTTGGGTTGGATAATGCTGGTTTGTGAGAGGGGTATGGTGGGGAATGTGGTTTAGACTGTCATGGAACTGGGGGGAGGCTAGGGAGATAGAGCAGGTGAACTGTGTTGATTTGCAGATATGTGGTTGAAACTGCAATGTTGGGAATGTTCTTTGGGCAAATATGGCAGGGGAGGGTTACTGGTTTAAGGTCTTGGATGTAGGGGGTACACAGAACAGGGCCCACCTAGGGCAAGCTTATAGGGAGTATGTAGCATTTATTTTGTCATAGTATGTTGTATCAGGGTGTGGAGACTCACACAATGAGCAGGAGGGTGTTGGACTCCCATCCTGGGGAGTCCTGACATTATCTTAAATAGAGGGGTGGAGTCCCTTGAGAGCATATGCAGTGCCTAATAGGGGAGGACAGGCCCGTATGTCAAGCCCTCAATAAAGTTGCAAGTAACCATGAATCTGGTCCTTCAATGAGTTAATCTTGGTGGTTACTGTGGGTCTCGAGGGGAGAGGGAGGGAGAAATAGAATAGATGGAACATGGGGCATTTTTGGGATGATGGAATTGTTCTACATGGTCTTGTAAGGATCGATACAGACCATATGAAACTTCAAAAAATTTGTAAAAGTGAACAGTCTGAAATGTAAACCACAATGTAAATCAATGACCATGGTTAGTAGCAATTTTTCAATATTTGTACATCAATTGTAATAACTGTACCATCCACAGGCAAAATGCTATTAAGAGGGGAAAGGGGAAAGGGTAGAGGATGTTGGATATCTGGAAATCACTTATATTCTGTATGTGGCTTTTCTGTAACCTAAAGCTAGTTTGAAGACAAAATGGAAAAAAGAAGACATTGAGTGAATAAATGGAAGTAAATGTCACTGAACATACAAGACAACAGATCTTTCAGTGATGAAAGAAATAATGTCAATTTTTTTTTAGTTTTATATTTTTATTTATTTATTTTTTCATTCATTATATTTTATTGTCTCTCAAGTTGCTAACTTCTATGCATATATCTTCTTTATTTTAATTTTTTTAAAAAATTTTAAAAGGTACTTAGATTTCATAAATGTTACCAAAAAAATATAGGGATTCCCATACGTCCCAATTCCCACACCTCCCACAACCTCCCACATAAACAACCTTCATTAGTGTGGCACATTCATTGTAATTGATAAACACATCCATCAAGCATGGACCATAGTTCACATTATAGTCTAAACTCTCTCCCACACAGTTCTGCATGTTATGTGGTGATATAAAATGCCCTATATTTGTCATTGCAATGTCACTCAGGATGATTCCCAAGTCCTGAAAATGTCCCTGTATTACAACTGTTTTTCCCTCTGCCTACCCCCAGAGCCTCCAGTGGCCACTGACTCCACACTGTGTTGTAATTTTTCCATTGCTAGAATCACAATATGTCTGTAGCAGAATACCAGTAAGTCCACTCTAGTCCATAGCTCTTCCCCCAATCCTGAGGAGTCTGGGTTGGTGAGTTCCACTCCACCTCCATTTGAAAGCGGGCTTATATCCCATGGGAAAGATGGATGGGATATAAGCCTGCAGGAGCAGGCTCTTTCCATTCCCTGGGACGGCCATTGTCCATCATCATCAGCCCGCCAATTGTCCTGGGTGAGTCCAATGAGCCATAGAGTAGGTTTTGCAGCTACACCGAGGTTCTGGGTCCAGCTGGCACATGGACAGCCCAAAGTCTCTGGATATACACTTACAAACTCCAGCACCAAGTATAGATTTAAATAGAAGGAACAGATAAGCCATGTGCAGGAACACAAAAATGTGTCCAACTCTGTCACTCTCAGGAGCACAAACTCCAAAGTGCGGACCACTGGCAAGGCACCAAACTCCAGAGTTATCTTCACTTACCATAAAACCTGGGTGTCTCCAGAACCCTCAGGAGCCCCACTGTTTGGGGTGGTATCCACCTTGGAAATCTATGAGATCCTGCTGACATGTGTGTAAGCGTTACCTCTGGGATGAACTCCTGACTCACTTTAAAGTCTCTTAGCCATATAAACTCATTTGTCTTTAACTTTACCCCTTTTATTTGAGGTATTTTTCCAGTTGCATTGCTAATTCATGCTTGGTAGCAATCCTTCGGTGCCAGGGAGGCCTATCCTCTGGAGTCATGTCCCATACTGGGGAGAAGGTAATGCATTCGTATGCTGAGTTTGGCTTAGAGAGAGGTCACATTTAGCAACAAGGAGGCTCTCAGGAGGCAATCCTTAGGCACCATAACAATAGGCTAAGTTTCAATTTCAAGAGCAAGGACTCATAAGCCTAGTCATCAATATCAGGGGCCCATCAGTGGATCATCCTCCTCCACCATTCACTGCCCCTGCACTTGGGGGACTGTTGCTGCTCCCTTAGATAATGTGGCAGAACACTCCAGGATGGGAATTCAGTATTCTCTCCTTTATTGTGTGTGTCTCCACCCACC
>JAQZBX010007171.1:0-36213 GCA_029593785.1 Cabassous unicinctus
AACCACCATACCAAGGAAACGAGAGAGTCTACAACTGCAAGCAAGAGAGTCCCATCCATAAGCCCTATGGGATCACAGCCCCCTCTCAATTAGATGTGGAGTAGACATCACCATCCCAGAATTCTCAGGATTGGGGAATGAACTGTGGACTAAAGTAGACTTACTGGTATTCTACTATAGACTCATTGTGATTCTAACAATGGAAGAAATTATATCATTGATATGGAGGCAGAAGCCACTGGAGATGCTGAGGGCAGGGAGAGGGAAAAACAGGTGTAATACGGGGGCATTTTTGGGACTTGGGAATTGTCCTGAATGACATTGCAATGACAGATACAGGCCATTATAAATCTTGCCATACCCTACAGAATTGTGTGGGAAATAGTGTAAACTACAATGTAAACTATAATCCATGCTTAGTGGTAATGCTCCAAAATGTGTTCATCAATTGCAATGAATGTACCTCACTAATAAAGGATGTTGTTAATGAGGGAAAATGTGGGAGGTGTGGAGGGCGGGGCGTATGGGAATCTCCTATATTTTTTAAGTGATATTTGTATAATCTAAATATCTTTTAAAAAATAAAATAAAATAAAGAAACAATTTACAAGTAAAAAATTTTTAAAAAGCGACTGAGTTTGCATAATGATAGCTAAATCAATATAATGTAAAGAATATAACAAATTAAAAGTTCTATATTTTGATATCACTTATAAATAAGGGATAATCATATTCATAGATAGAACATGCCTACTGTTAATAATCTAGCTCTTACAGTATTATCCTGGAAAACAAATTATCTACTGTCAATTGAGATGGGAGCCCAGTTTTATTCACTATCATCAATTTTGAATATATCCCCTATTGAATCAACTCTGACAAAGGCTATATTCTCTTAATTAAGACTCATATTTCTTATTCATAAAAGTTAATATTTATTTTACAATCTGTTGAGATAGGTCCAAGGCTATTTTTTTTTTATTGGCTTCAGTGACTGGATTCTGTCTCCTTAATCTTGCATAATCTTATCTATAAAGGATTATCTGAGATATCCAATTTCAGATTCTATAGAGTCAGAGTTTAAAGACCTTTTTCAGACAATTTGTACATAAGAATGTATCTAGATTTTTTGGATTTGGGGCCAATATTTTTCAATTTTCTTGTTAATTTAATCCAGTAACAACTTTGTTAGTGACTCTCCTTTCCAAAATACTCACATAATCTATAGAAACAGCTCCATATTTAATTCATATTTCATCCATTTGTGAAACATTGATTTACCTATGTACAGGACAATTCCTAGAAGCGTGCAGGGCTTAGAATATCTCAATTAGTGGTTCTGCTCTAGATAAATATGTTCAAAAGAAGGCTTCATAGGATATCATTAATGACAGTCATTTTAAAATTACTTTCTAATGGTGTTCAAAAAAGTGGAGTAAGGTGCTGTACATCATGGCTCTCCCATCACCCATAGCACTCTGTGCCCCAATGGCATCAATTTTTCAATGCAAGGAAAAACGTATTTATGAACTATAATAACTAAGACACCTGGAACTAATCAATCTAGAAGACTTCATAGCTGAGTTTTATTCATCTACTTCAAAAATTTAAGCCAGGGGAGGCAATGTGGCTCAGTGGTTGAGTGCTGGCTTCCCATATATGAGGTTTCAGGTTCAATCTCTAGACCTGGTACCTCAAAAAAATTAAATTAATATATGTATGTGTATGTACCAAGTATTTTTCTAAGTACTTGAAATATATCAGGGAACATACATCTTCCCCTCATGTTGCATATATTCAGATATGAGATCTGGGGAAGGAGAGACATTAATACCCAAGATAAAATAGACCAAATAAATAAGTAAATTATATAATATACTAGAAAGTGAAAATTCCATGGACAAAACTGAGGAACTGACTGAATTATGATTTTAAGAGGGTGTGGGAATCACCCAGGCTGATATTTGGAAGGAGAATGTTCAAAGCAAAGGAAACAACTACTAGAAATACCTTAAGGCAAGGCTATGCTAGCTGGGTTTGAGGAACAGAAAGGAGGCCAGAGTGGATGGAGAGGAATGAGGTGGGAAGCAGGTCCAGGAGTAGATCCAGCTAGGTGAGGGGACTAGAGGAGGTTGGCAGCTCGTTAGTTCCCGAGAAACCGTTTTAAGCAGTTTAATTTTTACTCTGAGAGAGACAGGCAGCTTTGGAAGGTTTTTAGCAAAGAATGACATGATATGACAAACTTTAAAAGGTTGATCCTGGTTTCCATGTTGAGAATAAATACTTGGAAGGAACAAAGGCAGTTAGGAGGTGGAGACAGAATCCCAGGCATGAGGTCATGGGGGCTGACCAGGGCAATCAGAGTGTAGGTAGAGATATTTTGAAAGCAATGCAAACAGAATTTTCTTAAGAACCAGATTTGGGACCTGAGAAAAATAGATGAACCAAGGATGACTCCAGGAGTCGTGGTCTGAGCAAATTTGCTGGTGTTGCCATCAACATGACTTTCAGGAGGGAGTAAAAACCTAGAACCGATATTGGAATCAGGTGGTTTTTTTCTATTTGCATCTTGTAACATTTAATAATAGCCTAGCTTAGGAAAGCTTCTCTGAAAGATGTAAATACCTATTTCCACTTGCCTTTTTTATTTTCTTTCTGAAGTGGACAGAGGACAGAAAATTGCAGCTGAGTTAGAAGGTGAGTTAGAATCAGTTCCGAGAAACATCCCATTGAGGCTGTGGTACAGTGGAGAAGAAGCACACAGCACAGGCACAAGGACTGAGCAGAATCTCCTACTTCTCCCAATGTGTAGGTCCGAATCCCAGGAAATCCCATCCTTCTGAAAGAACTCATAATGTAGGTACCTACTGCAATGATGGGCATGTCCAGCGAATGCTGGCAGGGCTTGCCAGTGGCAGGCATTCATCCATTATCTGCCAAGTCAAATGCACAAAGACAATGAAAATACAGTATAGTAATTTTATGTCAGAGAGAGCCAGGACTCTTGACACAGTGACTCTGCCCAGTAATGAGTAAACATCACCCCAAAAATGCTTTGTATTCTAAACAACCTGAGCATTTTATCCTTTCTGGAATGTTTGATTTAGGAGGGGAATGAGGAAAAGGGAACATCTTCTACCTTACTTGTGGCTATTATCATTAGAAATCCCCTCTTACATATGCTATATATTTTCTTTTTGATAAAAATTTAGTTCTCCTATAAATTAATGGACCCTGCATCCATTTTCCTCAGCAGACCATCTTGGCACATTTCTTAACTGGTTATTCAGATTGGTTCTCTTATATTTTTATTTCTAGTATCTAAATTAAATTATCATTTATCTTGTTCATAAAAGCTGTCACAGAATGATAAAAATTTGCTTTAATAAAAACCTCTCTTTAACCTATCTACCACTGCAATCTTACATTTTACTGACCCTTGGTTATTACTGCTAGGCACTTGTTTCTCCATGTATTTGTAAATTGAGTTGATTGGCAGGTCCTGAACTATAATCTTTATGACTCTCTTTTTACCCACACTCTGAAGATTTTCATTTTCTTTTTCAACAATCTTTTTATAATACCAGACCCCTGGGGACTGACTTTCTGAAAATAATCTTAAATTCATATGGCGCTCCAAAACACATGGTGAAATTCACGTACGAGTAATTACAATCATGATTAAGGTGCCTCCAATCCTTTTCCCTTCCACGTTGTTGTTCATTAGAAAATCTTTGTGTCTCCCACACCACTCAGTTAACACCTGCATCCATTCACCATGTCCAATAGCTTCTCTTTCTAATATTTATTATCTTCTCCTTTTAATGTGCACTAGCCCTACTTTAATTCGGGCCTTTATTGTGTCTTTCTAGCATTACTTGTGTAGCATGTGCAGAAAAAAATATTGACTTAAAAGCCGCTGACAGCTACGTCAACATTTTAGGAATTGCAAAGGTAGCTTTCTTTAGGGAAATTAACTAATATGTGGAAGAAATCATTAATTACTCTCTGATTATTCAATCGAAAGACATTTTGCCAAAACTAGTGGACAATGCTCTGCAAAATAAAGCAAAAGGTTTACCTTGTTGGGTTTGAAGATTATTACTTTGTAAAATAATGATGGCTTATTATTTTTTATTTTTCCTAATTCTCAGGGGCCCTGAAACCTGGGAAGAAAGTGATATTAGAGAGGTGCCCCTGATTCAAGTAGTTACAGAAACATAGCAGCAGGTTGGGGGTGAGATAAGGAACCCCTGTGACATGATAGGATTAATGGACACAAGAGCAAGCATTTTCAAGTTTTCTGTTTTGTCTTATTTCCCTGATGATTTCTTCCATCTTCATTAAGGATGGTTAGCAGCAATATTATGAAGAAATCAGGACAAGAGAGCAGAGCTGATCCTAGAAAAGCTATGAGAGGTAGTTTGAAAAGTAAACAGAACAGGTAAACATCTACCAAAGAATTTCAGGAATTCTAGGTACAGGAACTGGATTCTGTGCAGTAACACAGAGTAAGGGCTCAAATGATAGATATTTGAGTATTAAAAGGAAAGTTAACTTTAGATATCTGGAGATTTTGTGGCCACTTGGGGTACACACCTTGTTAACATATTGCTCCTCTCTGATTCATTCTCTGCATTGCCTTCTGAGTTATCTCCCAATGTTTCAAATATGATCATATTTCCCTGCTAAACTCTTTCATTAATCCCCATTATTTTCCATAAAAATTCAAGACTACATGCTTGTTCTTGCTTTCTTCAGTCCCAGGAATATATTCTTTCTAAGTCATTAGATAACTTATGTTTTATTCATACAACTTCAAAATTTCTGAATGTGTCAATTTTCTCATAGCTTAAAGAATTTTCAGTAATCACATCTCCAACCAAAATATTTCCTCTTTTATTTGCATGACTATTCTTGATGTAGTTTCAGATTTAGCCCAGACAGAACTTTCTTGACCCCATGTTGAGTCAGATACTGTTTCTCCAGGCTCTCACAAGACCCATGTACACGACCACCTAAACAAATGTCACATTCAATTGTAACTGTTGATTTTCTTGTTTGTGATGTCTTGTTCATCTATAAATCATACCATCTGTCCCAAAGATAGGCATCTATTAGATGTTCAGTAAATATTCACTAAGTAAATATTTGAATACCTACAAAAATTATTCTGAGAGCTAAACGCTGTTTTTAAAAGTTACTGCTTTCCTTTTAATATAAACATAAATAAAATAGATAAGCCATCAGTAAGGTACAATTAATTTTTATCTCTTCATACCCTTTAATATATGCATATATATGTGTGCAAATTTAAACATTTACTTATAAAATGTGATTGTATTATAGTATAATGTTCTGTAACCTGCTTTCCTTCCTTATAATATAACATGTCATACATAGAGAGCTACATTATCATTTTTATAGCTGCATAGTATTCCATTAGATGGGTGCTCTGTCTTTTATTGAAAACTTTTCCTGTTATTGTATACCTGCTTCTTTCAAAAATTATCTTTGCATATTTGTCCAGTTGTTTTCTTATGTTTTATGCCTATGTGTAAATTCTTAAATATCTTGGATTTAAAGATTTAATAATAAATGCATGAGGGGGCAGTCTATGCTGTGTACATTTTGTACTCCAGTTCATACTACAGATATAAAAGGAGGAGAGTTTCAGCAAGTAACTGCATGTACTGTTCCTGGTTTTTGAAAAACAGCTGCTTTATAAAAAGGGAAGAACATTGTAATCCTAAAATATATCTTTTTATGAAAACACTCATCTCTGCTGACAAAATATAAAGCAATTTTACAAGAATGAATATACATATCTCATACTGCTTTATGAATACAATAGGAAGAAGTAGTTTGGTAGTTACCAAACTTCTTAAAATTCTTTTTATTCTTCAGGGAATAAGAGAAAAGATTCTGGTTACCATAAATATGTGACAACATCCTGACACCTGGAGCACTGATAATAAAGGAAAGATACAAATATCTCTCTGGACCCCACCAAGTTATCTTTGCCCTTCTGTATTGATAAGTTTGCTGAGATTTAAATTTTGGTCAGAGTTCAAGTTTTTTCTTCTACCCAACTTTTTAAGTCCAAATGAAAGTTTCTCGTCTCCAGTATTGTTTTCTTCATGATGGAGCTTCATTGTACAATTTGTTTCTCTAACTTGGACAATTTCTCAGGTTTTTTGGAAAGAAAAATGGGCATGTGGTCAAATGAAATATCCATTTCAATCCTTGTTCTGGTATGTACTATATATATGGGGCAAGCCATTTAAATTACTTGAGCATGAGTGTTCTTGTCTACACAATATATAAATTATTATCTATCTCTCAAGGTGGTTGAGAAGATTAAATGAACCATCATGCCTAAAAATGTCCAACACATCACCTGATTAAAGAATGGGTCCTCAACCATCGTTAGTAGACAGGGTTGGTTTGACTTGCAAAAAAACCTTAAATTCCAGGGAGTGGATGTAGCTCAAGTGCTTGAGCACCTGCTTGCTATGTACGAGGCCCCAGGTTCAAAAAACCAGGGGACCCAGTATAACTCAATGGTTGAGCACTGGCTTCCCACATTCAAGGTCCCAAGTTCAATTCCTGGCCCCAGTACCTAAAAAAACAAAAACAAAACCAAAAAAAACTTAGATTCCTCCCCTTCATCTTTTATACATCAGAATTCAGCATTTACTCTTCCTCTTTGTTTGGGAGAATATATTTTTCTCTTCATGTGTAACCTTTGATATTTTAAGTGACTTTTTCTTAACTTTTTAAAATAATTTTTACAGAACTTGCAGATTAACAGGAAAACCGTGCAGAATATTGTGGTGGTTGGAAGCTGTATGTACCCTAGAAAAATATGTTCTTAAATAAAATCCATTTCTGTGGGTGTGAAACCAGTGTAAGTACTATCCTTTGATGAGGTTTCTTCAGTTAAGGTGTGGCCTACCTCAATCAGGATGAGTCTTATCCTATTACTGGAGTCCTTTATAAGCAGAATGAAATTCAGAGAGAGAGTGAAAGAGAGAAAGCCCCAGGTAACAGCCAGAGCTGAAATTCAAGGGAACCCAGAAGAGAGTGGAGAGACAAGGAGAGTCGACAATGTGTATTGCCATGTGAAAGAGGACCTAGGAGCTAAGGACCAAGGATCTCCAGCAGCCAGCCCCAGAATGCCACAGTCTTCAGGATGACGCCTTGATTTGGAATTTTCCCCAGCCTCAAACTGTGAGTAGATAAATTCCGTTCTTTAACCTGCCCATTTTTGCTTGAGCCAAGGAAACTGAAACAAATATAGAGAGTTCACCTATAGCCCCTTGTTATTCACACTTTGCATTAGTGTAGTTTCTTTGTTACAATTGACAAAAGATTATTATAATTGTAAAATTGACTATAGTCCATGGTTTACATTAGGGTTCACTGTGTTGTACAGTCATACAGTTGTTGTTTTTTAACTTTCATTTTAGGGACATATATACAACCTAAATTTTTCCCTTTTAACCACATTCAAATATATAATTCAGTGCTGCTATTACCACCAACCATTATGAAAACTTTTCCACCAGAAAATAGTTTCCTAAACAGAAATTATGTACCCCTTAAGCATCAACTAATCATTCCCTACCCCCACCCCAGCCCCTGGTAAACAATATTCTAGTTTCTAACTCAGTGAATATGCTTATTATCTTTATTTCAGATCAGTGAAATCATGCAATCTTTGACCTTTTATAACTGACTTATTTCACTCAATATTATGTCTTTAAGTTTCATCCATGTTGCTGTATATATCAGAATTTCATTCATTTTACAACTGAATAATATACCTTTGTGTGTATATGCCACATTTTCTTAATCTACTCATCCACTGATGGAACAAGGGTTACAGTCATCTTTTGGCAATTGTGAATAATGCCGCTAAGAACATTGGTGTGTGAGTATCTGTTGAAATAGCTCCTTTCATTTCTTTTGGGTATATACCTAGGAGTGGAATTGTTAGCTCATATGGTACTTGTATACTGAACTTTATGAGAAATTGCCAAACTGTTTTCCACAGCAGCTGAAACATTTTATAGTCTCACCAAAAATTTACAAAGGCTCTTATTTCTCCATCCTACCATTTTTCAGTTGCCTTTTTCTTGATTCAACACTCGACCTATTACTGCACCCCTTTAGTAGGTTCCAGCAGCTTTGAGAAAGATGTTTCTGCCAGTTTTTGCTGGTTTTTCAAAGTTTCTTTTGGGGATGGAGCATCTCATTCCACCATCTTGGTAGGGGCAGGGGCTTGGCAACATTTTGTTTGTTTGTTTGTTTGCTTGCTTGTTTGTTAATATAGTTTTTTTTTAAATTTTTTTAAAGATTCATAGATTACATAAATATTACATAAAAAATACAGGGTATTCCCATATGCCCCTCTCTCTATCCCACCTACATTTTTCCACATTAACAACATCCTTCTTTAGTGTCATATATTTGTTACAATTGATGAACACATTTTGGAGCATTGCCACTAAGTATGGATTATAGTTTACATTGTCATTTACACTCTTTCCAATCCAATTTTGTAAGTTATGGCAAGGTATATAATGGCCTGTATCTGTCATTGCAATGTCATTCAGGACAATTCCTAAGTCCCCAAAATGCCCCCGTATTACACCTGTTTTTCCCTCTCCCTGCCCTCAGAACCTCAAGTGGCCACTGCCTCCACATCAGTGATATGTTCTTCCATTACTAGAATCACAGTAAGTCTACTCTAGTCCTTCATGCATTACCCAATCCTGAGGATTCTGGGATGGTGATACCCACTCCAACTCTAATTGAGAGGGGACTTAGATCCCATGGGGCAGATGGATGGGACTATCTTGCTTGCAGTTGCAGACTCTCTCTCTTCCTTGGGATGGTCATTGTTTATCATCATCTCTTTGTTAGTTGTTCTGGGTGAGTCCAATGAACTGGAGAGTCCATTTTGCAACTCTGTTGAGATTCAGGGCCCAGCTGACACATAGACGGCCCAAAGATTTAAGTCTCTTGGACATACACCTACCAACTCTAGTACTAAATATAGGTTCAAATAGAAGGGGCAGAAGAGTCACGTCTAGGGAAACCATGACTGAGTCCAAATCTGTCACACTGGGAAGCATAAATTCCAAAGTAGGACCCACTGGCAGGGCACCAATCTCCTAAGCTGTCTGCCTTGCTTAGAGTGTCTGGATGTCTCCAGAGCCTTCAGGAGCCTTGCTATTTGAGGCAATACTTACTTTGGCAGTCAATGCTGAGACATGCATAAGCATAACATCTGGAATGACCTCCTGTCTCACTTTGAAGTCTCTTAGCCATATAAACTAACTTGTCTTTACTTTTTTTCCCTTTTGATCAAAGTCTTTTTCCAGTTGCATTGCTAGTCGGTGCTTGGTAATAATCTTTCAGTGCCAGGGAGGCTCATCCCCAGGAATCATGTCCCATGCTAGGGGGAAAGTAATGCATTTATATGCTGCGTATGGCTTAGAGAGAGTTGGCAGCGTTTTAAAGGGAGTGAAATAAGAAAAGAAATAAAAATTATTGAATCACTTTTCTATATTAAAAATTAAAGCAAGAAGACAAAATGTTCTAAAATATAATGTTTATTCCATACTGGGAAGGAGGTTTCATAATGTTGTAAATTTAACTATAAACCTCGAATATGATTGCATTTTTAAAAGGTGTTTTCTTAAGATGAAAGTAACTTGAATGATATTTAAAATGATATTTAAAATACTGTAGCAAAATAGCAGGACTTATGATTCTCCTTACTCCTTTTTATCAGTTCAACTTAGCAAGTCCAGAATTCAAACTCATGTTCATAGTGATCCCATTTACTTCTCACATTGGATGAATCAATGCATTCTTTTTTTGCTTCTGGACGGTCCCCCATATATACATAGAACACCGAGATCAGAACATCTATGTAGGAACTTTCAGCTGTCCTAGGTTGCTTTTATCTCTCCTCACTTGTCTGATGGTAGATTAAGCAATAATCAACTTCCCTGCCTTTAATTTCTAAGTCTACAGAAGTTGAATTTCCTGACATTCCTTACAAGACATATATTGTTGATCTTCCAGAAACACTGACACTTGACTTTGCTTTCAGTCAAACTTTTACTGTCTCTGCTCCTGGAAATTGCAGAAGTCAGTTAAGAGTATAAGAAAACCTGTTGTCTATAGCATTTTCTTAGAACATTTTCACAAGGACTTGAATTCTTTTAGACATTGCTCTTTTAAAAACAAAACCTACTGGAATGCAAAGAATGGGAAGTAGCTCTTTCTTGGTAGGACTGCAGTGTAATTGCTTCTGAATCAGTAAGAATGATACATGCTACACAGTGATAGGGAAGTTCCGAGTATGTGGCCCAGATAGACATTGTGGCTGGCTTTGTGCTGTTTCTGTTTACCATCAGATTACCTCCCCTGGCTGAGAAAAATGTGACATGACTGAGCAGATAGAAACCATTGAAAATTATGATCTTGGTCTTCAGCTGAGCTCTCAGTTCTTTCATCAGTTCTCTCTCACATAACCTGCACTATGTCACTTATTTACATTTCACAGAAAGAAAAAGTTAAAAATCACTTCACTGGAACTGTTTACACTAAAGTCATTGTTGACTCAAATCCACAGGACTTTTTTCAGTCCTGATCTTATTTGATATGTCAATATCATTTGACACATGGAATAGTCTCTTTCTCTCTTTCATAACATTGCATTTTGTGACTATGTGGCCACTCTCTCCAGGATTTTGTTATATATATATATATTCATATATATATATGAAAATTCCTTCTGTTTCTTTTGAAAACAATTTTGTCCTCTATTCAACCACTGCTTGTTGGCATTTCTTGAATGCCAGTATCATCCATGTTTTCCTGGTAGACGTCTATGTCTTCATTTTCCATCCACACTGAAAAGTCCCACAATTACATCTCCAGTCCATATTTCTCCTCCAGGCTTCTTAAATTTATATATAATTGTTGCTCCTCGTCTCCACTGATTGTCTCAAGAAAGACTTTACAAACCACATACCCAATTTTAATTCACTGACTTTCATTCCAAACCTGTTCCTACCCCTAGATAATGATAACCTACTCAGTCATTCAATCCATATTCTTGAATTTTCCCTTACCACCTCCTTATCAAGCATGACCAGAGTAGATTTTGCAGATATCAACTTCTTTTCTTCTTCTCTGTATTTGGATCTCAGTTAGATGAAATTGAATCAATTGGCTATGGCATATTGTTATTATTGGTGCATACATGCAGTTATTTATTTATGTATTTATTTTGTCACCCATCAATTCAGTCAATCAATTATTTCTAATAATTAAAGAGTGATAAAACACTAAATGAAATTATCGTGGTTCCCATCATTCCTATTATATGTCATCTTTCACTGAACTCTGCAATAGCCTCCTCTCTGATTTTATCACATATGATTTTGCCCTTTTGGAAACTCTTTTCCACACTATAGAGAAAGTAATATTTGAAAGCAGAAATTTGATTACATCACTACCTGGCTTGCTATGCATAAGGATCTTTCTTATATCCATAGGGAAAAAATTCCTACCACATGCCTTATATGTCCCATGAGATGTGCCTCTGCCTTTGCCTCTGAACTCAAATGCCAACATCATCTTCAGTTTTCACGTTGCAACCGTACTGGACTTTAAGCTCCCTCAATGCACCAGTCTATTTCTTACCTAATGCACTTGAAACATGCTTTCCTTTCTGCCTGAACTAATTATCAAGTGTCCCAATGTAGTCATGTAACTAAGTCATCTTTCAGAGCTCAATATAAGGACACTTGCTAATGGATATCATACAAAGCCTCTAGAATTGGTTTTAGGCATTAAGTCCACCTTACTGTATGCTTCCCCTCGTATTACAGAGCAGACATTGTTTGTTTATATTTATGACTTTCATTTCTCATAAACTGTATGTTCAGTGAGATCAGGGGTTTTGGGTGATTTAATTCATAACATACCCCAAGAAACTAACACAGTTTTTGATACAGAGCAGACTTTTAGCTATATTGGTTAATTAAATGCAAAAATATACAATATGGAATAGAAATCATATTGTATTGAGTTCAGTCGGGTGAAAGGAAAAACAAATTGTGAATATGGACTACTTTGCACCTAGAAATCTTAAAAGGGAAGTCAGAGTACAAGTCTATGCTAAAGAACATTGGGAAACTCAAACATCAAATGCTGAGGACATCAAGTTCCAACATGAAATCTAAGTTACCATGAATAAGATCAGAGTCTAGGATTAGAGCAATGAATGTTTACTACAGGAGAGGTGGACACAGAGCAAGAAAACAATGAGAACAATGACGAAGGTCAGTGTAGATATCCATGGCATGTATTCAACAGCTGCTGTGTACAAAAAAAAAATGCTGTTTTATTTGACTGGCTTAAAGAGCAAGTGAAAAGGCAAGCAAAAGATAGCTTTCAGAGGAGTCATGAAAGTGCTAGGGATATTTACCTTGTTTCTTGCTTGAGAAAGACAATTTACAATCAGTATTGGGGTAATCTAGGCTAGTGGTAGACCATTAAAATTATAGATTATATGAAGCAATTTCCTGGAATTTGATGCATGACAAAGGGTTTGTCACAAGGCACACACAAAGCAGAAGTCCAGTTACAAGAACTGGGGGAAAATCAGTGTGATGAAATCAAAGCCAACTGCTGGTCAATAAGCACATATAAAAATGCCATAGATTTCCTACCAAATTATCTGGAAAATTTCCAGATCAACTCGATTTTTTCCCATCTTCAGTTTCCCCAAAACTTGGCTTAATTTGTCCTGTGACATGCTTTGTAAGCTTGAAAGATAAGGTTGAAGCTAGACTCTCCCTTTCCTTCATTCTCCACAAATAATTGCTAAGATTTTTTAAACAGCTTTATTGAGGTATAATTGATACACAATGAAACTCAAATATTTAAAGGGTATACTTAATTTATTTGTATATATATATGTATAATCTTGAAACCATCAACAAAATCAAAACAATGAACATATCAATTACCCCTACAAAATTTTCTCATGTGCATTGTAATCTCATCATTCTACCTTTAGCAACTCTTCCCTAGATGACCTCTGCTTCCAGTGACAATACATTAGTTTGCATTTTGCAGAATTCTACATAAATAGTATACATGCACTATAAGGTCGTTCCGGTGGTAGCATATATCAATAATTCATTCTTTTTTAATGCTGAGTATTATTCCATGGCATGGATATACCATAGTTTGTTTATCCGTTTACCAGTTAAATGACATTTGAGTTGGTTCCAGTTTGTAGCTCTTACAAAAAAACTGCTGTGCATGTTCTTGTATAAGTTTTGAATGAGCACAGTCTTAGTAAATACTTAAGAGTATGTATAATCTTTTTTAAACCACCAAACTATTTTCCAAAGTAATTGTATCATTTTACATTCCCATTAAGACTTATGGAATTTCCAGTTCCCCAACATCTTCACCAAACTTTGGTGTGGTCAGTTCTTTTCTAATTTTAAGCATTTTACTTGATAAGTAGTAATATGTCATTGGGGACTTAATTTGCACTTCTTTATGGGCTAATGATGTTCAGCATCTTGTCCTGTGCTTATTTGTCATTCTATACATTCTTTGGTAAAGCATTTTAGTTTCCTAGGCTGCTCAAAGCAAATACCATAAAATGGGTTATGTTAAACAATGCAAATTTATTCACTCACAGTTTTAAGGGCAGAAAATTGTCCAAATCAAAGTATCATCAAAGTGATACTTTCTTCCTGAAGTCCAGCTACTGACAACTCTTGGCTCTTCTGTCACATGGCAAAGCACATGGTGGAATCTTTTGGTTTCTCCCTTCTCTTCTGGGTTTCATTGATTCAGCTTCTTGCTTCTATAGCTTTTTCTCTGTCTGAATTTCATTCTCTTATAAAGGATCCCACCAATATGAATAAGATCCATCCTGACTGAGGTGGGTTGCACCTTAACTGAAATAGCCTTATCAAAAGATCCTAATTACAATGGATTCACACCTACAGGATTAAATTTAAGAACATGTTTTTTCTAGGGTACATACAGCTTCCTTGAACCACAGTGACTATACAATTCTTAGGCCATTTTTTAAAATAAGCTTGTTTGTTTTCTTATAGAGTTTTGAGAATTTTTCACTGATTCTGAATACAAGTTCTTTATCAGATATATGATTTGCAAATATCTTCTCCCAGAAGGTTGCTTTTCATTATCTTTTCAGTGACTTTGGAAGAGCAAACTTAATTTTGATGAGGTCCAATTCAAATAGTTCTACTGTGACTAATGCTTTTAGTGTTGTATCTAGGAAATCTTTGCCTACCATAAAGTCACAGAGATCTCTCCTATGTATTCTTTATTTTAGATTTAGGTCTGTGATCCATTTTTTTCTATATTAGAGAAGTTGAGCATTTAAAGAACAATCATACATAAAATACAGAATTCCCATATACCATTCTATTATTAACAACTTGCATTGATGTGGAACATTTGTTGCTATTGGTGAGAGAACATTTTTACAATTGTACTATTAACTATAGTCAATGGTTTAACTTAGGGTTCACTGGTTATATAGTGCAGTTCCATGGATTTTTAAAAATTTTATTCTTGTACCATAAATACAATCTATAATTTCATGCTTTAATCACTTTCAGATATATATTTCAGTGCTATTATGTTCACAATGTTGTGTTACCATCCTTATCCATTACCAAAACATTTCCATCATTTCAAATAGAAATACTGTACATTTTATGCAATAACTTCCCATTCTCAATCCCATACTAACCTAAATTCTTGATTCTGTCTATATGAGTTTGATATTCTAATTGTTTCAAATCAATTACGTCATGCAATATTTGTCCTTTTGTGTCTGACTTATTTCACCCAACATGATATCTTCAAGGTTCATCCATGTTGTAGCATGTATCAGGACTTCATTCATTTTTACAGCTGAATAATATTCCATTTATGTATATACCCCATTTTATTTATGCATTCCTTGATTGATGAATACTTGGGTTGCTTTCATTTTCTGGCAATTGTGAAGAATACTGCTATGAACATTGGTGTGGAAATACCTGTTTAGTTTTCTGATTTCAATTCTTTGGGGCATGTACCTAAAAATCGAATAGCCACATCATGTGATAGTTTTATACTTAGCTTCCTGAAGAACGGCTTCCACAGCAGCTCCACCATTTTACCATTGTCACCAGCGGTGAATGTGTGTTCCTATTTCTCTGCATCCTGTCCAACATTTGTTATTTTCTGTTGTTGTTTTTTTTTTTAATAGCAGCCGTTCTAATGGGTGTGAAATGGTATCTCATTGTGATTGTGATTTGCATTTCCTTGATGGCTAATGATGTTGAGCATCTTGTCATGTGCTTTCTAACCTTTTGTATGTCTTTTTTGGAGAGATGTCTTTCAAGACTTTGGTCCATTTTTAAATTGGGTTCTTTGCCTTTTGGCTGTTAAGCTGAAGTATTTCCTTATTTATACCGGATATTAAACCTTTATTGGTTCTAAATGTTTTCTCCCATTGTGTATGTTGACATTTCACTTTCATTTTAAAGCCCTTCGAAGCATAAACTTTTAAAATTTTGATGAGGTCTCATTTATCTATATTTTCATTTGTTGCTTATGTTCTGGGTATAAAGTCTTAAGAAATTTCTTCCAGGAGTGTGATAGTTCTGGTTCTTATATTTAGTTCTTTGATTCATTTCAGTTGATTTTGTATAAGTTATAAGGAAAATAACTTCATTTGGAGGTAAATGGAGATCCAGTTTTCCCAGCACCATTTGTTAAAGAGACCATTCCCCCCAATTGAGACTTTGGCCCCTTGTCAAAAATCTGTTGGCCATAAATGTGATGGTTTATATGTGAGCTATCAACTCAATTCCATTGGCCTATGTTTCTGTACTTGTGCCAGTACCCTGCTGATTTTATTACTGTAGCTTTGTAATACTTTTTTTTTTGTGTGTGGTACTGGGGATTGAACCCAGGACCTCGTACATGGGAGTAAGGTGCTCAAACCACTGAGCTACACTTACACCCCTGTAATAAGTTTTTTTTATATATAATTAATTCATTTTATTTTTAAAGAAGCTTTAGATTACATAAATGTTACATAAAAAATATAAGGGATTCCCATAAGCCCCACTCCCTCCCCTTCCCACACTTTCCCACATTAATAACATCCTTCATTAGTGTGGTACATTTGTTACAATTGATGCACCCATATTGAAGCATTACTACTAACCATGGACTACAGTTTACATTATAATTTACACTTTGTCCCACACAATTTTATAAGTTATGACAAAATATACAATGATCTGTATCCATCACTGCAATGTCATAATCCAAAGTCCCATATTACACCTATTCTTCCCTCTTCCATCCCTCAGAACCTCTGGTTGCTACTGCCTTTATATCAATGATAAGAGTTCTTCCATTGCTAGAATAATAATACTATAGTAGAATAATAATAAGTCTACTTCAGTCCATTGTTCATTCCTCAATTTTGAGGATTTGGGGATGGTAATGCCCACTGTGCTTCTAATTAAAAGGGGCCTTAAGATCCCATGGGGCAGATGGATGGAGCTATCTTGTTTGCAGTTGCAGGCACTTTCTGTTCCTTGGGATGGGCATTGTCCATCATTATCTCCTTGTTAATTGTCCTGGGTAAATCCAATGTAATGGAGAGTAGGTGTTGTAACTCTGCTGAAATTCAGGGCTCAACTGGCACATGGACAGACCAAATATTTAAGTCTCTAAGACATAAATTTATCAAGTATAGTGCTAATTATGGGTTCAAATCAAAGGGGCAGAAGAGCCATACGGAGAACACCTATAAATGAGTCTAACTCTGTTACACTGGGGAGCATAAATTCCAAAGTAAGGCACATTGACAGGATGCCTAATTCCTGAGTTGTCTGCCCTGGTTGTAGTTTCTGGATATTTCTAGAGCCCTCAGGAGCCCCGCTCTTTGAGGCACTGCTTAATTTGGCAGTCAATGAGATCCTGCTGAAATTTGCATAAGCGTAGCCTCTAGAATGACCTCCTGACTCACTTGAAATCTTTTAGCCGTTAAAACTCATTTGTATTTACCATTTCTCCCTTTTGGTCCAGGTCTTTTTCCAGATGCATTGCTAGTTGGTACTTGGTAATAATCCCTTGGTGCCATTCCGGGATGAGGGAGGAAATAGTACATTTATATGCTGAGTTTGGCTTAGACAGAGGCCACATTTGAGCAACAGGAGAATTTCAGGAGGTAACTCTTAGGCAGTATGTAATACTAGGCTAAGTTTCAATTTCACAAGAAAAGGTTCATAAGTACAATCACCAATGTCAAGGGCCTGGCATAATGGTCTGTCTTCCTTCACTAGACATTGCCCTTGCACTCAGGGGATTCCTGCTGTCTTATTAGAAAATGTAGCAGAACTCCCCAGGATAGGAATTCAATATTCTTTCCATTATTGTGTGGATCTCCACCCACTGAAACAATGTCCCATGAACACTTGAACATATTCATATGTCTTAGAGGCATGCCCCAGGTGAACCCCTTCCCATGCATCCCCACATCACTGACACCCTTTGCCACTGATCCTCCCCCACCACTGCTGTGACCATTCTGTGATCCAAAACCTCACCAAAAATGAAGCCAACAAAATAACCAAATAAAATAAATAAGAAAATGAAATAATTATTTTAAAAATAACCAATAAAATACAAAAAATTTTTAATAAAATTTGAAATTAAATTTTTTTTAAAATTTAGGCATTGTTTCTTTCATCACTGTAAGATCTGTTGTCTTGTATGTACAGTGACATTTTCTTCCATATATTCCCCAGTGTCTTTTTTTTTTTTTTCCCAAAGGAGCTTTAGTATACAGAAAAGTCACCTAGAGAATACAAGTGATTCCCCTATACCCAACACCCTCCCCCTTTTCCCCATGCAGATGGTACATTTGTTACAATTGATGTAAAAATATTGAAGCATTGCTACTAACCATTGTAATAAGTTTTAATATCAGGAATTGTGAGTCCTCCAATTTCATTCTTCTTTGTCAAGATGACTTTAACTATTCAGGGGCTCTTACCCATCCATATAAATTTGATGATTGACTTTTCCATCTATGCAAAAAAGGTTGTTGGAATTTTTATTGGGATTGCATTGAATCTATAATTCACTTTGGGTAGGATTGAAATTTTTAAAATATTTAGCCTTCTGATCTATGAACACGTAATGTCCTTTCATTTATTTAGGTCTTCTTTCATTTCTTTTATCAATGTTTTATAGTTTTCTGTGTAAATGTCTATTACATCTCTGGTTAGATGTATTCCTAGATATTTGATTCTTAAAGTTGTTATTGAAAATAATAAATTTCTTCCTGATTTCTTATTCCAATTGTTCATTGCTTGTGTGTAGGAACACTACTGATTTGTGAGTGTCAATCTTTTGTCCTGTCACTTTGGTGAATGCATTCATTAGTTTTAGGAGCTTCATTGCAGATTTTTCTTGATTTTCTTGTATATAGGATCATGTAGTCTGAATAAAGGTGTATTACTCAGTTGAAGTGGTGCTGATACAAAGTACCAGAAATCCATTGGCTTTTATAAAGGTATTTATTTGGGGTAAAAGCTTACAGTCCCAAGGCCATGGAAAGTCCAACTCAAGGAACCGTAAGAGGTACTTTCTCACCAAAGTCAGCTGCCACTTGTTGAAACAAGATGGTGGGCTAACTCTGCCAGGTCTCTCAGGGCTTCCTATATCAGTCTTTGGCTAGGGCACATTTCTTTCCGGGTTTTCTCAGCTGCTCAGCTGTTCTGTTCTCTTCAGCAGCAAACTCTCAGGCCAATGGCTCATGTCTCCCCAGGGCTTTAGCTGTTTGATCCTTCTCTGTTCTGTCATATGGCAGGGCCAAAATGACCAAGTTCTCCCTTCTTCGTGTCTTTTTCTGTGTGTTTTCTTGAGTTAGTGTCCATTTATATAGGTCATGGGGGACTCAACTTGAGTTACACCTTACCAAACAGAAACCCTAAATTGACTTTATCAAGTAAACTTAATTAGGGCTTCCTCACAAAATCTAATACAATCAAAGGGCATCACACCCAGAGGAACAGACCAGTTTACAGACATAATCTTTCTCTTTTTGGGTTTCATAAATAATCTCAAACTGCCACAAAAGGGAAAGTTTTACTTCTTCCTTTCTGATTTTGAGCCTTTTATTTTTCTTTCTTGCCTAATTGCTCTATCAAGAACTTCCAGTACAATATTTAATAACAGTTGTAAAACTGGCCATCAGTTTCTTGTTCCTGATGGTAGATGGAAAGCTTTCAATATGTGACCCTTAAGTAAGATGTTAGCTATGGGCTTTTCATAGATGCACTTTATAATGGTGAGGATGTTTCCTTTTATTCCTAGTGTTCAAAGTTTTTTTCTCAAGAAGCAGTGTTGTGTTTGGTCAAATGCCTTTTCTGAATCAGTTGAGATGATCATGTAGTGTTTTTTCCTTCATTCTGTTATGTGGTGTATTACATTAATATGTTTTCATATGCTAAATCAACCTTGAATACCAAGAATAAATCCCATTGATGACTTTGTAATTCTTTTAATATACTCTTAGGCTCACCTTGCTAGTATTTTGTTGAGGATTTTTGCATCTATGTTCATAAGAGATATTGGTATTTAATTTTTGTGGTTTCTTTATCTGATTTTAGTAGGAGGGTTGTATTGGCCTTATAGAATTAGTTAGGTTATGTTCACACCTTTTCAATTTTTTTAAAGAGTTTATGAAGAAACGGAGTTAAGCCTTCTTGGAATGTTTGGTAGAATTCCCCTGTAAAGCGAGCTGGTCCTGGACTTTTGTTTGTTGGGCAGGTTTTGATTACTGATTCAATCTCTTTACTAGTAATTGGTTTGGTGAGATCTTCAATTTCTTCTTGAGTCACTGTAGGTAGCTTATGTGTTTCTAAGAATTTATCCATTTCAACTAGGTTATCTAATTTTTTGGCATACAGTTGTTCATAGCATCTTCTTATATTCCTTTTTTGACAAACTCACAATGTATTTTAATTGCAGCTTTGTTGATAAAGGTTTACTGTAAAAGTGTGGAAATGAATAGAGTTGATGGCAATATATTATAGTGAGTGTAACTAACATTGCTGATTCTTCTAGTCCTTTTAATTGGGTACAGAAGTAATATCCCTATTTTCAATCCTGATTTTTGTTATTTGTATCCTCTTTCTTTTTTACATTGTCAGTCTACCTAAGTTTTGTCATCTTTACTGATCTTTTCAAAGAACTAACTTTTGGTTTTGTTAATTCTCTCTGTTTTTTCTTTGTTTTGATTTCATTTTTCTCTGCTCTGTTCTTTCTTATTACTTTCCTTCTGCTAGCTTTGGGTTTACTTTGCTCCTCTTTTTCTAGTTTTTCCAATTTTGAGGTTAGGTCTTTGATTTGAAGTCTTCTTTTTTAATGTAAGCATTTAGAACTATAAATTTCCTTCACAGCACTATCTTTGCTATATTCCATAAGTTTTGGAATGTTGTATTTTTATTTTCATTTACCTAAAGATACTTCCTAATTTCACATCTGGTTTTCTATTTAATACATTGGTTGTTTAAGAGCATATTGTTTAATTTTGACATATTTGTGAATTTTCCCTTTCTTCCTTTACAATTGACTTCCAGCTTCATCCCATTGTGGTCAGAGAATATACATTGTATGATTTCAGTAATTGTGAATTTATTGAAACTTGTTTTGTGACTTAACATATGGGCTATCCTAGAGAATGATCCATGGGCACTTGATAAGAATTTGATTCTGTTTTTGTTGGGTGCAAGTTTCTATATATATATATGCTAGGTGTAGTTGGTTTAGTGTATCTGTATAGGTGGTTAGTTATTCTACTCATAATTGAGAGTAGTATGTTAAAGTCTCCTACTGTTAATGTAGACCCGTCAATTTCTCTCTTTGAATCTGTTAGTATTTGCTTCATATATTTTGGTGCTCTGCTGTTAGGTGCATATATATATTTACTTATATAATTATTACATCTTCTTTTTAATTGGTCCCATTGTAAGTATATAATGACCATCTTTGTCTCTCATAACTATATGTAAACAAATCAATTTTATTATACATATTAATAAAGCATAAATCCATCCAAAGTGTAAAATCAGTGGTATTCGGGGTAGTCACATAATTGTGCATTCATCACTTCAACCACTCTTAGAGCACTTTCATTATTCCCATTAGAATAATAAACAAAAAGCACACAAACAAGCAAACAAAACTCATCACCTCTCAATCTCTCTATGTTTCCCCTGCTGTACATAGCTGCTATTCTTTTTCCTTCCCTATAGTATATTTGTATGTATATTTTGTAAAAACTGTCTTATATATGCAATATCATGCATATTCATGTTTTACATGAGGTTTACTATCATATAAGTCCCACGTAACAGTTTTTAGCTTTCCTTCTAGGAATATACATGACCTTAGACTTTCCCTTTCAACCGTTGTCATACCCATATGTATTAGTCAGCCAAAGGGGTGCTGCTACAAAATACCAGAAATATGTTGGCTTTTATAAAAGGATATTTATTTGGGATAGAAGCTTACAGTTACCAGGCCTTAAAGCATAAGCTACTTCCCTCACCAAAGTCTATTGCCATGTGTTGGAGCAGGATGGCTTCGGACGTCTGCAAGGGCCCAGCCTTCCTCTTCTCTTAAGGCTCCGTGGTCCCAACTTCTTCCAATATCAGCTGTAGGCTGGGACAAGTCTCATATCTCTCCTGGGGCTCATTTCTCTCCTGGCTCAGCTGCTCTGTTCTCTCCACAAGGTCAGCTGTAGACTATCAGGGTCTCTCTCTTCCCGGGGCCTCTGCCGTGTCTATGTCTCTATTCCTCTGTGTTCTTCTCCTGCATGTTTACTTCCCAGGGCTCCAGCTCAAAAACTCTAATTCCCTCTCTGCCCTTTCGTTTTCTCTGTGAGTTCCCACCCAGGTGGGGACTCAACGTCCTGCTGATGTGGCCCAATCAAAGCCCAAATCATAATTTTATCATGCCCACAGGAACACACCAGTTCACAAACATAATCCAGTATCTATTTTTGGAATTCATAAACAATGCCAAACTGCTACACCATATAATAGCTCTGCTAGTTACAGACACCATGATATCCTTTCACTATTTCTATTCATTTCCAAAGATTTACAAACAACTTTTTCACCAATTCTGCACAGATTAATTCTCAGCTTTCCATTCTCTACCTTCCTTCTATGTTCTGGTGGCCTATATTCTAATTATTAACTCCATGAGTTTACATAATATATTTATTTCCTAATAGCGTGATCATTCAGTATTTGTCCTTTTGTATCTGGTTTTCTCCCTCAACATAATATCCTCCAGTTTCATCCAAGTTGTCATACGTTTAACAACTTCATTTCTTCTTACTGCTTCATAATATTCTCTCATGTGTATACACCACAATTTGTTTATCCATTCATCAGTTGATGGACACCTTGGTTGTTTCCAACTTTTGGCAATGGTGAATAATGCCATTAAGAGCATCAATGTGCAAAAGTCTGTTCATGTCTGTGGTCTCAGTTCTTCTGGGTATATACGTAGTAATGGACTGTCGGGTCACATGGCAAGTCTATATTCAACTTCCCTAGGAACTGGCAAACAGTCTTTCACAGTGGCTGTACCATTCTACATTCCCACTAACAGTGAAAAAGCAATTTTATCTCACCACATCCTCTCCAACATTTACAATTTTCTGACTTTTTAATACTGGCCAATCTAATATGTGTGAAATGATATCTCATTGTAGTTTTGATGTGATTTCTTATTAGTGATGTTGAACATTTTTTTCATGAGTTTCTTCACCATTTGTATTTCTTCTTTGGACAATTGTCTTTTCAAGTCTTTAGCCCATTTTTTAATTGGGTAGTTTGTCCTTTTATTGTTGAGTTGTCTGATCTCTTTGTACAACATGGATAGTAAACCCATATCAGATATGTAATTGCCAAATATTTTCTCCCATTGATTCAGGTGCTTTTTCACCCATTTGACAAAATCATTTGAGGTGCAAAAGTGTTGAATTTTGAGGACGTCCCATTTTCTACCTTTTCTTTTGCTGCTCGTGCTTTGGGTATAAGGTTTAAGAAACTACCACAAGATCTTGAAGATGTTTTACTACATTTTCTTCTACAAGTTTTATGGTACTCACTTTTATATTTAGGTCCTTGATCCATTTGAGTTAATTTTTGTGTAAGGTGTAAAATAAGGGTCTTCTTTATTTTTGATATGGATATCTATTTCTCCCAGCACCATTTGTTAAATAGACTGTTCTGGCCCAGCTGGGAGGGCTTGACCACCTTGTCAAAAATCACTTGACTGTTGTTGTGAGGGTCTGTTTCTGAGTTCTTGATTCAGTGCCTTTGGTCGATGTGTCTGTCTTTATGCCAGTACCATGCTGTTTTTACCACTATAGCTAGGTAATATGTTTTAAAATCCAAAAGTGATAGTCCTCCAACTTTGTTCTTCTTTTTTAAAGATTTTTGGATTATGGGGCCACTTATACTTCCAAATAAATTAGATAATTGGTTTTTCCATTTCTGCAGAAGAAGGCTGTTGGGATTTTTACTGGTATTATGTTGAATCTATAAATCATTTTGGACAGAAATGACATCTTAATGATATTCAGTATTCCAATCCATAAATATGGAATGTGCTTCCATTTATTTAAGTCTTCTTCAGTTTCTTTCAGCAATGTTGTAGTTTTCTGAATACAGATCCTTTATGTCCTCAGTTAAGTTTTCTCCCTGTATATTTGATTGTTTTAGTTGCTATTATAAATGGAATTTTTTATCAGATTTACTTCTCAGACTGCACATCAGTAGTGTATAGAAACATGGTTGATTTTTGCATTTTAATCTTGCATCCTGCCAGTTTGCTGAGCTCATCTCTTAGGTCTAGTTGCTTTTTTGTGGATTTTTCAGGAGTATAGATATAGAATCATATAATCAGCAAATAGTGAAAGTTTTACTTTTTCCTTTCCTATTTGGGTGCCTTTTATTTCTTTATCAAGCCTAATTGCTCTAGCTAGAACATCTAGCACAATATTGAATAACTGGTGATAGTGGGCATCCTTTATTGTTCCTGATCTCAGCAGGAAAGCTTTCAGTCTGTCACCATTGAATACATTGCTAGCTGTAGGTTTTTCATATATGCACTTTACCATATTGAGAAAGCTTCCTTCTATTCCTATCTTTTGGAATGTTTTTATCAATAAAAGGTGCTGTATTTTGTCAAATGCCTTTTCGGCATCAATCGAGAGGATCATGTGATTTTTCTTCTTCAGTTTATCAATGTGATTTGTTACACTAATTGATTTTCTTGTGTTGAACCACCCTTGCATACCTGGGATAAAAACCACTTGATTGTGGTGTATAATTCTTTTAATGTGCTTTTGGGTTCTGTCTGCAAGTATTTTGTTGAGGATTTTTGTATCTATATTCATTAAAGATATTGGTCTGTAATTTTCTTTTTTTGTAGTATCTGTATCTGCTTTTGGTATTAGGGTGATAATGGCTTCATAGAATGAGTTTGGTAGTGTTTTTTCCTGTTCAAATTTTTGGAGGAGCTTGAGCAAGATTGGTATTAGATCATCTTTGAATGATTGGTAGAATTCACCTGTGAAGCCATTTGTACCAGGACTTTTTAGCTTCAGGAGGTTTTTGATGACTTTTTCAATCTCTTCATTTATGATTAGTTTGTTGAAGTTTTCTATTTCTTCTAGGATTAGTGTAGGTGGTTTGTGTGTTTCTAGAAATTTGTTCATCTCCTCTACTTTGTTTAGTTTTTTGGCATACAGTTGTTCATAGTATCCTCATATGATCTCTTTTCTGTCTGTGGGGTGTGTGGTACTGTGCCTCCTCACATTTCTGATTTTATTTATTTGTGTCTTCTCACTTTTTTCCTTTGTCAGTGTAGCTAAGGATTTATTGATTTTGCTGATCTTCTCAAAGAAACAACTTTTGGTTTTGTTGATTCTCTCTATTGATTTTTTGTTATTTATTTCCTTTATCTCTGCTCTGATCTTTACTGTTTCTTTCCTTCAGCATTGTTTGGGATTAGTTTGCTGTACTTTTTCTAGTTCCTCCTTATCATTACTTTTTATGCATTTGCAGTTTACCACCTTTGGTAGTAAGAAGTAGAGCTGCATACCAATCAATGCAATACAATACCAAATGGTTAACTTTACCAGAGGTTTTTATTTCTTTATGCACCTTTGAACCACTGTGTCCTGTCCTTTCTTTTCAGTCTAAGAACTCCTTTTAGCATTGCTTGTAGGTCAACTCTAGTGGTGATGAATCACTCAACTTTGTCTATCTGGAAATACCATAATTCTCCCTCATTTTTGAAAGATTCTCACCAGATATAAAATTCTTGGCAGGTAGTTGTTTTTTTTTTCAGCACTTTAAGTATTACAACCTACTGCCTTCTTGCCTCCATGGTTTCTAATGAGAAATTGGCACTCTATCTAATTGGAACTCCCTTGTCCATAGCACTTTACTTTTGTACCGCAGCTTTTCAGAAGTCTCTCCTGGTCTTTTGCATTCACTAGTGTGATCAATATATGACAGGATATACTTTTCTTCCTTTTTATCCTGTTTGTTCTCTGGACTTCTTGGATGTATATGTTCACATCTTTTGCTAAGTTTAGTAAATTCCCTGTCACTGTTTCTTTTAATATTCCTTCTCCCCTTTCTTTCTTCTTCTGGGACTCTGAATGTGCTTATGTTGGTATGCTTGATGGTGTCCCAGAGGTTTTTTAAGTGATTTTTGAATTTTGTATTTCTTTTCTCTTTCTGCTCCTCAGCCTGAATCATTCCAACTGTCTTGTCTTTAAGTTCCCTTCTTTTTTCTTCTTCCAGGTCCAATCTGCTGGGGGTTTTTTTGTTTTGTTTTGTTTAGTTTTAAGTACTGGGGCTGGGGATTAAACCCAGGACCTCATATGTGGGAAGCCAGCACTCAAACACTGAGCCACATCAGTTCTCCCGAGTTGTTTTTTTTTTTTTTTTTTTTTTTTCATTTATTTGCTGTTTGTTGTTGTTTTTAGGAAGCACCGGGGACTGAACCCAGAACCTCCCATGTAGGAAGCAGGTGCTCAACTGCTTGAGACACATCCTTTCCCCAATCTGCTCTTGGAACCCTCCTGGGCATTCTTCATTTCAGTCATCGTGGTCTTCAACTTCAGTGGTTCTGTTGGTTCATTTTTTAAATTTTTATTTCTTTACAAAGACTCTCATATTACCTATTCATTGTTTTCCTGATATCCTTTAGTTCTTTCTCTGTAATTTCCTTCCTCTCCTGAAGCATTTTTAAGATCATTTTTTTAAAGGCCTTTTTCAGTATGTCCACTTTCCGGTCTTCTTCATTGGTGTTTTGTGAATCTTCATCCTCTTCCTCTGGATAGACCATCATTTCCTATTTCTTTGTCTTACACTCTTTTTGCACACTGTAGGTTTTAATATTATAAAGTGTTAACGCTAGGGTTTATTCCCTGAGATGTCTGTTCCTTGATTTTGTAACAAGCTTGTGGTAAGACAGAGATTTTGCTGAGCTTCAACCCTCCTATTGGGAAAGTATGCCCAAGGCAAAGGCAGCCCCCTGTTTACAGGAGTTTGATTGTGCCCTGTTTCCCAGGAGACAGACCTCCCTTTAGGTGTTTGAAGCTGGCTGGCCTTTGTCCCAGACTGTTGCTTCTATAGTTTTTTCTTTTTAAACTCCTTTCATTGCCTCAACTTGTTTTTGCCTGGAGGGCAAATTCTGGGAGGAAGGGCACCCTGGATATGACTTTTCCAAGTCAATCTTTCCCAGTCAAAACAGGGCCAGGGACCTATAAAGGAAGCATAAACCAGCAACAAAGTGCCCTGGGGAGGTGACCAGGAAAGACAGCAAAATCTTCCCAATGATGAGCTTTCCTGACCTGCCCAGCAAATGTAACCTTTCAACTAAATGTTCCCCTCAGCCATGAGGAAGCATAGTGTCTTTAAGTTTCCTCCATTGCCGCCTTTATCCAGGGCTGGTTGGAACAATGGCCTTCCTCAGAGCCAGGTCCCCAGTGATTCAAAGTTTCTAATAAAAAGTGTGATCAGCAATTGGCCATGCCCACCCCTGGTCTTGAGGAAGAGGATGTTTGTGTCCCTTTGTCTCATCAGTGAGCTAGCCAGCAGCTGGACCCCATTTTGGCCTGCCATGTGAATGGGGGAAGGGCTCCAGTAACCGCCTTGCAGAGTGAGCAATTTACTGACCTTCCGCTCTTCCCTGGATGGTATGCAGTGTTCTACTGGCTTCCATGGTATAAAAATAGTTCTTTTGAACAGTTCCTGCCTGTTGAATAGTTGTTCTGGTAGTATATTCGTTTATATAGGGTGAAGTGATTGTCACAATTCTTAGAGTTCTTCTTCTTTAGGAAAAAATTTCTAGCAAAACAATGCAGCAGGATTTGGGAATCATTGAAACCATAAAACTTTGCACTGAACAAACTGAGAATGGTGCTATATGAGGACTATGGATCTACTGGTAAATGCTTCTCATTTATTCTATATTTTCCCTTAGATAGTATATAGAATTATTCTGTCAGTGGATATGATTCACAGGTGGTTGTATAAGGAAAGGAAGAAATGGAAAAATGCCATTGCGTTCATATGGCAGTTTATTTCATCTGCCATAATTTCCAAATTCCAGATTAGAGATGGGATCGGAATGGACATCAATTTAGTACAACTGCTGACGTGAAAGTATCTGGGGAACTGAAATTATCTGAACTATATTGAGTATAAGAGAATATAGTCTTTGCAAAGGATAGAACATGTAGAAATAAATATTGATTGAAAGTTGATCACCTGAAAGAAATTTAGAATTAAAAACAACTTCTGAGGTCTGTTTCATGATTTATTTGGGCATGTTAAACTCTTCTATCATTTTTACCCTTAAAATGTTGTTGGGTTAGAGTAAGAGGAATGACAGTGAAAACAGCATTAAAGACTGTTTTATACTAGGTCTGGAAATGATCTGATCCAATATTTGGCACAGTGACTACTATTTAGCAGTCATTGTGCCAGGTACAGCTGAAGCTATGGTGAACAGAATAAATATAATCCATCCCTCATGAAGATACCATCTATCAGGTGGACCAGGTGGGTTTGAAGATGGGGAAATCAATAGTTGAATATTGAATAATTAAGGGAATGTAGAAATCTCAAGGAAACTACCCAATGCCTGCAGGAAGAATTGCCCAATTGTAAAATTCATTGACGCCTTTTCAATTTTCCAGTTTTAAGCCATGCCCTTGTAATTCTTGTTATCCCCCAATTTTCTTCTAATCCCCTACCCCTAATTTGCCTATACACATGATATTTGTAAATCTAGCTCATTGAGACTATACGATCCTGGGTGTGATTTTTTCCTGTCTGCTTTTCCATTTAAAAGAAAAGGTTTTCTCTCTTGGTTTGACCTTTTTTGTTAATCCCAAATCTCTGAAACCATCTGTCTTCTCCAAAATCCCTTTTTGGGAAAACTAAACTGCCTTCTTTCTTTTTCTCACAGACTTTAGAAGATGTTTTGTCTATTTGAGTCCTCTCATTATTTTTACTTACTTCTCAGTGCCTGTTCAATCACTGGTTCTCTTGGTGAGTACTTTGTCAAATTTACTTGAAACCATAGCACACTCTTACATTAATTATTAAAAAGGAAATAATCTTCCTGAAGGTTGGATAGGTAACATGCTGTATGGATTCAAAGGATCAGATATTATAAACATACAATAGGAACCTAAACATGTGACAAATCAATGAACAGTGTATTAGTATGGCTTCTCCCAATATGAAGTAAACTCTCACAGGGGAAAAATGCATTTTACTTGAGGATTGGAAATAATCTCTAGGTCAAAATCATGGACGATACAGAGGACCGTAACCTTGAGAATTATTGGGGCAAAATGGAACTTATCTAAAAGTTGTATTGAAAGAGAGAGATCAGGGATATATCTGTGGGACCACTTTGTTCCTAAATCAAGTTAAAATAATGACAATGAGTTTGCTGAGACAATTTTATTTTGGCAGAGGAAGAAGGGATTATTTCATGATAAAAGAAAAGTATTTACACCTGAATTTCCACTTAAGCAGATAACTTTCAGCCAGATTCAACTAGTACTTTTAAAATTCATGCTGTGTTACCTACATGTGTGAGATCGGTTTTGAAGTACTTACAATTGTCCTTTTCATCCTCAGATCCACTCTGAGACTTCTTCCTATTGACTTTAGGATTTTGGAGAAACTTACGTAGCTCATTCCTACAAAATTTTGCTGTATCTTTTTTAAATAATAAACTCTCCTTGGAGATTAAGTATTTTGCCTTTCACAAAGATTAGCAGTCAATAAATGAAGATATCATATAGTGTCTTGTTACTTAGCTTTACTGATTTTAAGTCATTGTTTATTTTTAAGAATCTGGTGCTGATATTTACATTTAAATGGCTATGAAATAGCATTCTCCTATTGCACCATGAATGGGCCAAGAATGGTTCTCAAATATGGCTTTGAAAGATAAATAAGTAATTTAAAAAATAGTAACTCTCTATTTGCTCTTTGTGACCATGGCTAGCTGCTGTTTTGACCAAAAGCTGCAGGAGGAACAGACAAGGAGCTGAGGTTAGTGGCTGGAGAAGACCAGTGTACTGGGAGAGTGGAGGTGAAAGTCCAGGAGGAGTGGGGAATGGTGTGTAATAACGGCTGGGACATAGACGAGGTCACTGTGATTTGTAGACAGCTGGGATGTCCAATTACCATCAAAGCTACTGGATGGACTAATTCCAGCGCAGGTTCTGGAACAATTTGGATGGACCATGTTTCTTGTCAAGGCAATAAGCCAGCTCTTTGGAATTGCAAATATGATGGATGGAAAAATCATAGCTGTACTCACCAACAGGATGCTAGAGTGACTTGCTCAGGTAAAATTTACATAAATCAAAGCTTCACCATGAAATACCATGTGGAAAAAAATGTGCAAATGGGTTAAACATTAAAAGGAATGCCTTTTCTGTAGTAACCTAATCCATCCATAAAATTACCGAATCCATTGCTAGGAGACCAGAAAACACATGGCAGCCCCATATTTACAAAAGTAAAAAGAGATTCTGGACACTATGATCAATGAGGTGGATAGCCTGAATTTGTACTCAGTAGTCCCCCTGTAACCTCCTACGTCGATATAAAAATACCACAACTAAATTAATTCCTTCTCTCCTTTCACATCAACATGTTACTTTAATGCATAAGCCCATAAATCATTATCCTTTTGTGCATTCATCGATAATCAATTTATTGAATCAAGAAACAAATATTCCTGGACCTAATATTTCCTTCCTTTTCTGGAGGAAATACACTTTGCAAAGTATAGTTACTTTTTCTAGAGTTCAACGCTATTAATTTCATTTACACAGTGGTTTTAATATACAAAGTATTTCATAAGTTTTTACCTCAGTTGACCTCACAGTAATGCAGAATGCTGACTTTCTGCTGACATATCCCAACGGTCATGTGTCTGACTCTCTTCACACCCTTGGGCTCCCCATTTCTCCTTTGTTCATTTTACTGGTCCTTATGCAACCTCTTGCCTTCCAGCTTCTCTCTCTTAGAGACCACCTCCCCCAGAGGACTGATTACAGAAAGGGCTGATGTTTCTGCAGACATTGTGGTATAACAGGAACTACACAGGCTAGTACCCAGAAAGATGCTGAATTCATCCCAGTTCAGCCACTCACTAGTGCAATGATTTTCAGCAAGTTCTTAAATCTTTCTAAACTTCATTTCCTGAAGACTCAATATGATCCATAAAAAGCAATTGGTACACCATCCAGTATGTAATGGGTGTTGAAAAATATTAATTTATTCCGGCTCCCTGTTGATGACTCATAAAACATGATCTCCTTCCCCTCCTTCTCCTACCCTCCTCTCTCACTTCCTCTTCTTTCTTTTTCTTCTCCTTGGCTTTCATTGTTAATCACTGTGGAGGGAAAAGATAGTGAATATCAAAAGTAACATCTATGGTGAATTAAAATCACAATAAATCTTGCCAGGTTCTTATCAAAATTATTGCTGTCTATAAAGCTGTTTAGTTAATACATCATTGTTGCACTTTGAACTCTTCTTTTCTGTCTTTTATACCTAAGGATGGAACTAATCAAACTTGCTTCCTGCATCTTGTTCACCTAAAGCTCCAACTAGAGCATAATATGAGAAAGGAATCTATAGCCAGTCAACAACTCACTAGTTCCAGGTTGCAGAACCTGCATTTCTGATATTCTGTATTCCATTTGACAATCAATCTTCCTAGCTTCTACCTCTTGGGAGATTTTATTATTATCACATGCACTAAGGTAATATATCAATATAGCATAAAAGTCAAGAGCATGGACTCTGGTGCTACACTGCTTTTTTTTTTTTTTGGCCTCCTGTCTCTGAAATTTTTTACCCTGTGCCAATCACTTAACTTCAGCTTCCTTATCTCTAAAGTGGAGCTAATAATAATAGTACAGAATGCTTTAAATTGTCATGAGTACTGAAATAGCATTTAATACATTAGGAGAAGCACATACCTATGTGGATTGTGAGCTGCTATTATTTTTATTATTAGTCTATAATTCAAAACCTTTTGACGTGGAGATCTTTGACTCATGAGTTTCGAGCTTTTAAATTTGAATTACATTTTCAAGAGTTTCTAAACATTTTTGTCAACCACAAAAAGGTTTTGTTTTTCAGTTATACCAAAATCTCATTTTTCTAGGTATTTTAGTCATCATAGAAAATCTAAGGGATAATGTACAGAGAGAATTTTCCTTATGAAAAAGTTGTTTGCTACTGAAAATGGTTTTGTGGGGAGAGAGCTTTGGTTGAAACAGAAAATTGGTAAGAAATAAACTATTTTAATGTTATTTTTCCTCAACTTTTGAGATTTTTCTGTACCACAGGATGCTTTTGCAAACGATTATACACATTTATGCATTTTTATCTTTGTTTTCTTCTGTTTTCTAACTTCTAATTCAACTTCAGGCAATTACTCATACTCTGTTGCTTGTAATAGAGAAAGATTAAAATAGAGATTTTAAGTGTTCAATAAATGATGAGTTTGTCATTTTTACTTTGGTTACCGGATGGCTCTGGTTTCTGGGCTTCTAGGTTCTTGGCTTATGCTATAAAAGAATTTAAGGACACATCATAGGGTAAGCAAGAGAATAAAGAGTTTATTAAGAAGCAAGGAAAGAAGAAAAGTACATGGTCCATGCTGAGGCATGGACTACAGGCCTACTGCAGGGTGATTTGCATGCCTGGGACCCAAGAGCAGGGTTTTTTAGAGTCTGTTTGCTGTTTTAATTGGTTACCTTACCTGTCATTTCTCAGGGGGCCAATTATGAGGCCCCTTGAGGGTATCCAGGGCTTTCCCTTGACCCTGAATGAGATCTCCTTCCAAACGGGGTTCTCATGACCGGGTTCTCACAGGGTCTTTTCAGCAGCCTTTTTCTCAGGAGGTTTCCAGGTGGGGTCTCATGGCCATGTGGTCTGTCGACTATGTTATCTATCAGCATGTTGTCTGCCAGGCCAGCCACCTTCCCCCTTTCACTATACCAACCTGCTTCAACTGCCCCCTCAGAGAGTTCATGCCCTTATTCTTAAGGGGTCACTGAGGGGCGATGGTCAGGTCACTCTTCTGTAGCTACCTCCTGCTGGTTGGGGCAGTAGTCCCTTCCTGACAGGGCATAAGCCTCTCTGGCTAATCTATTGCAGTTGAGGGAAGATGGGTCCAGCACCCTGGTTGGAACTGGATAAAATCCCCACACAACTAATAAGGTGTTGATTCTGTAAGAAATAAACTTAATTAGGATTTTGAAGATACACGATCTCACTAAAAGGATAAAAAGGATGGAGATAAATAACCCTCTGCATATGATCTAGAATAGAAGAGATATGGGTACAGTAGTTAATACTAATCAGTGCATTAATCAGTGTATAAGTTTTTCTCTGAGCTGCATTTAATAGATCTAAGCTCCAGGTTTGCAATAGCATACATATTATTCTCTCTGTGGGAGCAAGCCATAATGCCAATTATGTTTAAATTCTACTTATATCACTCTGGTAATCATTGCTGGATAGGTCAAAGAGCTTGGGAAAAAACTTTTTCCCTTTTCCAGTAGTTTCTATATTCATATTTCTATATGACCTTTCCATCCTGCTTAGCCTAATTTGGACTCCAGGAATGTATTCACATATTTAAATGCATATTTAATTTTTAACAATTTGAATAGAGCTCTTTTAAGAATTTTCATTTGTTAATTTGATTTTACCATCCTGATGTATGAAGGTATACACTGAACAAATAGGTAGACACAAATAGAGAATTAGACACAGAAACTCAACTCACAAAAGTTACTTATAACTTTCATTCTCTTACAAAATAAGTTTAACTATAAAATAATATTTGAAAGATCACTTTGAAGGCTATTTCTAATTAATCTGCACTGTGACCATGCAGTTTTGCACAAGAATTTCATTCCTTTTAATTATTGGCTTATAACCAAATTGTTAACAAATGCTCTAAAATACAATTTACAACATTTTCCTTTACTTCAGAGCTTTGCTTATTTCCCATTTTGACTTTGACAGACCTTGGATGAGAAACACTAATTCCAGTATTTACTCACTGAGGTCATTAAAGTCTCAGGAAAACCTGGTTTTTCTCATGACTTGCTGCTTTTAGGAACATCAACATTCTAGGTGGGAGCCTCCCTTCCCCAGTCTTTGGCCACTGTAATGGAAGAGTGGATGTCCAACCCTGAGGGCTGAGAATTCCACCAGGCAGCAATCTAATCCATACCTGGAGTCATGAAAGAAAACAGGGTCATTAATACTAATGGAAGGGCAGGAGACAGGGGTATCTTCTATTTTCCTTCCCCTGAGCCATGGGGGCAGAAGTTGTCATGAAATAACCATAACCAAAGGCAAGGGGTGAGGCTAGACCTGCAGTAACTGTAAACAAAGGTAAACTCAGTTTAGAATTCCTTTACTATAGTAGGTTTAAGGGAGAAGCTAGACTCAAAATAACCATATGCAAAGGTAAGTTCAGTTTATAATTACCATTACTATAGTAAACATAAGCAAGGGTGTGGTGAGACCTGAAGTAACCACAAAAAAGATAATTAGTCTAAGATTGCCATCACAATAGTAGGTTCTAAGTTAAATCCACCCAGTTATGGCAATTTCAGATATTATCCTTCTACTGTTGTATAATATAAAGACATCTGTATAATGATCGTAACTCTTAGTTACAGTTTCTAGGAAGTTTTTACTTTAGGTACTTTTGCTTATTAACTAAGCAACTAAAACAATTTTATTAGTAACAATGTTGCTAAATTTTCCCACTTTTCCAGCAGTGGAACCAATTCCACTTGTGATTTCTTTTATATATCAAATTCAATTGCAAGACAGTATTGACATTTAAAAACTCATTTTTAGATTACCTGTTACCATTATCCAATTTGTAACAGGTGAACCCCAAATCTGATTTACGAGTTCCTAGGCACAGAGAGACTAACAAAACTAAGCACAGATTTAAAAGTTAAACACAGAGTTAAGCATAGAGTAGAACAGAAGAGAGAGTTGTAACACACTTAGCTCAGGTTAGGGAAAGACCTGCCTTTAGAATCACCTAGACACAAAGCTCTGAGCGCCTGTCCATGGCAGAAACCTTGTGTGGAACCTTCAGGAAAATCCGAGGCAGCTGCTATGTATGGCGATAAGGGGTCCAGAGAAGCCCTGCCCAGATGAGACACGAATTGGGGCTGCTCTGGGAGCTGCATCCCATTGTTTAAGGCTTTAAACAATGCAAGTGCAAGGCTTTTTTTCACTGAAAGGATTAGAGTGTTGCAAGGTAATAAGCAGGAAGCTTTTAATTGTAATTGATGGAATGTGAGGAGGTTCCTTATTCTAAAGGGAAAAGAGGTTTAGTAAATAGCCTAGATCTTGATATCCCATTCACTCATCTTATTAGGCACAACCGAGGTTAGGAGAGGTTCAGAGTGCAGGTTAGCACCAAATAATTGGCTCCCATGTTAATTAAGAAATGAACAATCTTACCTGCCATGTCAAGGGTCACCTGAGGCCTCCTGGTTGATGGTTCATGCGTGGCTTCAGGCCCCTTCCATCCTCCCCTGGGGCAAGGTCCCAGAGGTCCACATGGTGGGGCAGCTTGGGGCCAGGTTCCTGCTGACGTGGAGCCTGGATTCGGGAAACCCTGAGGTGACCAGTACCTTTAATGGCAGCAGCTAAAAGGTGAGCTTGTCCCAGACCCTGCACCTACCCCTCCTTATCTTCTCGATCTTGGCAGCATGGTCTCGATTGTTGAAAACTGAGAAGGCTGTTTCTAAAAGGAAGTTAATTGAAGCTTGGGGGCCCAGGCAAAGTTTCTGCAGCTTTCTATAGATATCCAAGGCAGACTGGAGCTCCTAGGAGATCCTAGAAGGATCTGTCCTTCTCTAGAGTTAGGATCTAACTCTACCTCTACCAGGTTTTTTGAAAAAAGGCTAGGTTTCTAGGTTTTGCTTCTAAGTAACTTCCCTGAGCTTGTTTTAAATTGACCAGTTTGGTAGCACCTTTCTTCATCCTTTTAAGGAGACATGACCACGTGGTCTCTGGCCCTCAGATCTGTCTGTCTTCTCCTTCTTTCTTACACAGGCTTAAATGGAATTCAGGGTCCCATACAGAGCCCAGTCTCGGCCATACTGCAGCCACATGGTGTGGCAGGAAAAGATGAGACTGTCAGTAGGCAGGTTGTCCCAGTTAGAAACCGCCCATTATCCTAGGGGAGGATAAACAAGTTTGTCAGTCTAGATGGTGTCCTACCAGTAGACTGGTCAAATGGATTGCTCACCAACAAAGCATTCCTAGAGGTGTAATGGAGATTTTTAAACAAGGTAACACTGAGGAAAATTCCTAAGGCCATAAAACTTGCTTAGACAATACCCCGGATATGCATCTGGGCCTGACCAATCACGTGACCATAGAATGATCAAAAGCCACCCCTAGTAAAGAG
>JAQZBX010007171.1:36313-51363 GCA_029593785.1 Cabassous unicinctus
TGCTGGATATGGATAAAAGAGATATGCATTTGAAGTGTACAATTGAAACTGCCCATTACCCTTTCTGGCGCGAGAAAATTGATGCTTTGTTTTAACTAATCTGGTATCTGAGCACGAGAAAAGTTGCTTAATCATGCTGACCCTGCAGAAATTCCCTATAAAAACCCACCGCGAGAAGCCGGGGTCGCTTCTCTCCATATTGCTGGAGGGGGCCCTGGCCGGCCGGAAATAAAGGTTCCTATCCAAATTACATTGTCTGGGTGCTGAGTTTCTCTCTAAATGAAGTGTCCCATTTCAGAGGTTGGGAGCTCTGCTCACTGTCCCCACATTCCAGGAATAAGGAGCCTTATGTTTCTGAGTGTCCCCAGAGCCTTAGAGGTCTTGGGAGACTTTTGGATCACATTCCCAGACCTTAGTTCCCAAACTGGGCTTTCCCTTTAGGAAAGGGACTAGCTAGGGACCTTTAAATACTTTTGCTTACATTGCAGAGGTCTTAGGAGACAGCCATGAGCAGGCTCATCTCATAGCCACTCCCAGGGACCAAGTTACACAGTTAAACCAGACATTAAGAGGCACATTAAAAAGCAGAGACTGTCCTGTGGCTTACAGGCAAATAGTCTCAGGGGCCCCAAAGGTAATGGATTAAGAGGAACTTCAGGGCCTCCCAGGGGCTGAGTAAGGAACAAACCTCCCAGCCCAGGGTAAGGATCTCGGGCCTCACTAATAAAACAAAAGAGGGCACAACCAGTCTTTAATTAAAACTCATCGGTCTCTAGCAGGGGCCAGGAAGCACCGCTTGCCTCTGTCCCCTGGCCTGGCTCGCCAAATAGTGTTACCGGGTAGCTCTGGTTTCTAGGTTCTTGGCTTATATCTCATAAAAGAATTTAAGGACATGCCATAGGGTAGGCAAGGGAGTAAAGAGTTTATTAAGCGAAATACCATTGATTGTACACGTTGGATACATTGTATGCTTTATTGATAAGTATTAATAAAACTGATTAAATTTTTTTTTTTAAGTTTATTAAGAAACGAGAAAATGAGAAAAGCACACATTCCATGTTGAGGCATGGACTGCAGGCCTACTACAGTGTGAGTTGCATGCATGGGACCCTAGGTCAGGGCTTCTTAAAGTCTGTTTGCTGTTCTGATTGGTTGCCCCACCCTTCCTTTCTCATGGGGTCAACGGTGAAGTCCCATGAGGATATCTGGGGTTTCTCTTGACCTTGAATGAGATCTCATTCCAAATGGGGTTCTTATACCCAGGTACTCGCAGGGTCTTTCCAGCAGCCTTTTTCTCAGGAGGTTTCTGGATGGGGTCTCATGGCCATGTGGTCTGTCAGCCATGTTGTCTGCCACCTTCCCCCTTTCACTTTACTAACCTGCTTCAGTTGAATGACCAATTTTATTTTTTCCTAGCTTTTTCAATAAATAATTTTAGTCAAATTACGTATTTCTACATAGTAGAGTGTTTACTTCTGTGCCAGAAGTGGAAGGAAACAAAAAAACCAAGAAACTAAAATTTAATCTGAAATCATTATCCATGTTAAATAGATAGTGATGAAAATCTCAACTCTATTTATTGCTAAGACTTTTAAATTCTCCAGTATGTGGAGCTGAGCTATATCCAAAATCAGGGTATATCACCTGAAGGATGGCACCAAGTTCCAAGTATCCAGGGAATATGATTTTCTAAAATCACTTCTGAATGAATATCATTCTGATCTCTGGTCTTTTCTCCACTCTAGATTTTTCCAGTTTGGAAATGAGGCTGATGAATGGAAGAACCCAGTGTTCAGGAATAATAGAGGTCGAATGCCAAGGGACTTGGGGAACAGTGTGTGATGATAACTTCAACATGAATCATGCTTCTGTGGTCTGTAAACAACTTGAATGTGGAAGTGCTGTCAGTTTCTTTGATTTAGCTTCTTTTGAAGAAGGATCTGGACCAATCTGGTTTGATGATCTCTTTTGCAATGGAAATGAGTCAGCTTTCTGGAACTGCAAGCATGAGGAATGGGGAAAGCATAACTGTTTTCACGTTGAGGATGCTGGAGTGATTTGCTTCGGTAAGGACTGATCTGGGTTTATTCTGTTCTCCATGAGAGGACAAAAGAAAAGTGATGATAGTCTTAAAAGTCTGAACTCTAAAGAACATAATCAAATCTGCTTCCTTTGTCACCTCATTATTATTTCATTTTAAGTTCCATTTCTGACAGGCAGGAAGTTTTAACCTTAAGTGAAATAAAGATAAATAGATTAGGGGAGGATGGATGAACAGTGAAATTGAGATCTCTGTATTGAGAGTAGAAAGATTTAGAGAAAGTTCCATTATATCAAAAAAAAGGTTTAACTATGAAATTTTGTGCTCTGAGTCAGGTTTCACTTTTTCAATGAACTTAATTTCAAATTCACAAAAATAAAAGAACAGAAAAAGGCAGCAAGTTATGGAACTATTACTCCTAAATAGTTCTTTTCCAGGCACTTTTATCTCATCTAATTATTAATCTCTATTAATTCTAAAGGTCAAAAAAGAATATGGGGTTTGGTTTTGGGAGACATGAATACAATTAAGCATCTTCTTTTCTTCATTTTTTTCATTAATAAGGAGACTTTGACTAGGTCATTGAACTAATCTGTGATCATCTGTGTATCTTCCTGAATACTAGAGGAACAACTGAATTAACAGTTGGGATTAGATGAGCTAAAAGTGCATGGATGAGTTTTAAGAGCGTAGCACCTCCCTTGTCTTCCTCTAACCCACAAGCCTTTAGCCTTTAGCCACATTAACCCGATCTTTCAAAACCGTTTGCTCAAATTCACTGAATCAAATGATAAAAAATGGCTTCCTATTCAAACTTCATTTCTGCTAGCTCTGTGGTATGAGCATGCACTGGGTCTGTCTAAAGGATTCAAATTACACATTTCGATCAGAGACAGGGGCAAGTGGTCTGTGTGTGCAGGGATGCTACTCTCCTTTTTCCCTCAGGTTCTTATTTGAAAGAGACCTATCGGTCTTGAATTCCAGGAAACACTTAGGAAAATATAATTAGAGTGAAAAATGTCCCTTTCTTTACTAGGTATCTTTCAGTTATCAAGAATGAAAACCCAATTCAAACTAATTTTTAAATAAGAAAATACTGACTCACAAAACTTGGAATTCCAGGAGGGGACAGTTGGGTTCAGGTAGAGCTGGATTCAGGCATGTAAACAATGTTGTCAAGACTCTGTCTTTCTCCCTTTCTTGAATAGGCTTTTTTCATGTGGAAAAACATGACTAATTATAGCCTGAACCACAAAGCACAGGATTCCTTCAGGAAAGATAGATTTTCTTAGCTGAAGAAAGTAAAGAGATTTGGGGTGGAAAAAACTACAGTATGTGCCTTCAATTCTTTACCCATCAAAATCTCTCTAGGCCTCCAATCAGCACATTTCTTCTCAATGTGTTTCTCACCTGCTAAGGAATCACATTGAACAGTATTGTGGCAACAAAAACTGAAACTTCCAGGAAAAAAAGGGTTATTTATCACTGAATATCTCTCAGAATTGAGATCTCTTCTTTGAGGAGTATTGAAATAGGGGAAGATGAAAATAGTAATGGCAAGGAATCTTTTCTCTTTGTGTGCTTATAACCAAAGGAAGTGGTGCCAGTCAGAGGCAAATACTGGGACAAACTAACAAATATGTGGACACCACCTAGACATGTGAATATATTTTAACAAGGAAAGTAAACAATTCCAACAAAACTCTATGGTGGTCAAACAAACAAGTCTCTAAATGAAATTCAGCCCCTGGAATTCCTGTTAGGAACTCTTCTTGTAGTAAGTGCTTTCTACACTGAAAAGTCCTGTCTTCTTGCCCTGCCCACTCCACCTCCCATCTTTCATGAGCTTCAGTGGTGCTGTATCATTTTTTTCTGTTTCTTCTTCCTTTATTCAACTCCGGGACAGCAGCTTATAGTCCCCTGATGCTTGTTGTTTCCTTATCACCAACTTGTTTTCTGTCCCAGGTGGCTTAAGACAACATAAATGTTTCACCTCATGTTCTAGAGGCTGGAAGTCCAAAATCAAGGTGCAGGCAGAGCTGTGTGACCTCTAAACAAGCAGGGAAGAACCTGCTCTCCACCTCTCCCCTGCCTTCTGCCACTGGCTGCCTGTAATCCACCGCCTTCTCTGCCTCAGTGGTCACAGGGCCTTCTCCCATCTGTTTGTCTTTGTGTTCCAATTTCTCTTTTATAAGGACACACATTACAAAGGATTAAGCGTTCACCCTGCTCTAGTGTGATCTCATTTTAACTTGCCCTATTTCATCTGTAATGACCCTATTTCCAAAAAGGTCACATTCTGAGGTTCTCAGGATTAGAACTTCAACATATTTCATCGAAGAACCCAATTCAACCCATAAAATGGAGGAAGATTATGGAGAAGACAGCGTAAGAGCAAAACCAGTGATTTGACATTTTGTCATCTAATTAATTATTAATTTCTATTTTATTGTATTTATTGTAAACAGAGAATATACCCATGTTGCTTTTACTTTTAGTAATTCTTTGGTTAATGTTTGTGAATGTTCCACAGGCAGGTGTATTCTTTGCTTGCAGTTAGATGTTTTTATCAATTTGAATCTTCATGTCCATATAATTGACCAGAGTTTAGTGAGTAATTAAAGTTTTCGCCCACTGATATGTTGCTGCCTGTTTCATCTTGTATGTCTGTAGGTTCTACTTTGTCAGTGTTGATGGCCTATGTGTCTGGGACATGGATCTTCCTATGACTGTCTTGTGGTCATTGTGAATTGCTCTTTTTAGGATCATAAAGTTTCCCTTTTATAGTTGAATAGTTTTTGAATCAAACTTTCTGATATTAATATCATAACTACTGCTTTATTTACTTTTCTAGTCTCTTATTTTCTATATTTATGAATGATTTTGATTTAGTTGCATCACTCTTACTCAGCAAAGAATTGGGGTTTGTTTTAAAAATTGAATCTGATTTATTATTTTTTGAGATGAGAGATAGGTTTGATATTAAAACCATATTATGTATTGTTATGTTGTCATGAGATGTATACATGACACTTGTCATATTAGTTGTTATGCTACATGTAAAATATATTTCACTATATGTCCTTTAGGGCATTTTGCAATGGGTAATGTGTAAATGTATTCATATGTCTGATAATTTTTTTCTATGTTTAGAAAATGTTTTTCTATTAATTTTATTTAATATTAATTTGGTTTAAGTTCAGCTGTATAAACAAAAAACAGTAGTAGCTTAAGAAAGGCAGAGTTTTCTTTTCTCCTCTTTCTCTAATAAGCCAAAGATGTAAAAAATTGAAGGCTGTTTTCGTGGTTCTATTTTCTGCAGCATTTATCAATTCTCAGAGCAGGAAGGATGTGCACTCACTGTTCCTTAGCAAGCCAGTCTGCCAAACTGGGTTCTGCCCCAAGAAGGTGCCCACTGTCCACTGTTCTTCCCAGGCAGGTGCTGCACTCTGGGCAATTCTTCCTAGTGCATGGCTCTCTGTGGCCACATTACAGGTCATTTCACAGCCCTCCTTGAGCTGGTATTGGTTTAGGGACCCTTGGATTGCATTAAGGATTGAGTAGTTATTGGTTGGTTCTAGGTGTTTTCACAATCAGCAAAAACAGTTCTCCCAAAATTTAGTAGGCTTCTATTCTATGCATTAATCCAATGCCCTGTGAAAGCATCCATCATCAAAGAGCTTATTTACATATTCTTACTTGGCCACTGCCTTGACATCATTTGAAAGCACGGTTTGGGAGAAAAAGCAATACCCAAGTTTTATCCTTGCTGGGAAGTTCTTTGCTTTTGTATGCAGACCATCAATCTTATCTTCTGCTAAGACCACAGTTTTATAACCTTACCAGTTTGGGGGGCAGGGTATTTAGTTTTTTTTTGTTTTGTTTTGTTTTGTTTTGTTTTTTTCTTTCCAGTCCTGCAAGTTCCAAATTACTGGACTCTCAATTATTAACTACATATAGCAACAGCAAGCAGAGCACAGCTACCTTATAAAATTGATACTGCTCTTATTTCTGCTTGGAGCCTGGCTGCTTCTATCTGATGTCTCCTCTCCCTTTAAGTACTAAAAGTGGCAAGAGAGACCCAGGTCATCCAACATACTGGGTTTTTCCCCCCTTTTTTAAATATAGCTTGTCCACTATAGTCTCTAGTTTTGCAGCCTTAGCAAGCACATATTTTGCTTTTCAAGGTAACAAGTGTCCAAATACCTACCATAGCTAATAAGATTCCATAGCTTTCCAGATAACAATATCTGAGTCATTACTACCTGCTTCCCATCCACTCCATTCAACCACGTACATAATATGGGGTTTTATAATTAGACTGTCTTACTAGCAATAACACATTCTGAATTATTGAAGATTCTGTTCAGCTGCATAGAGTAGTAATTCTGAATAACACAAGTTTAAAACACAGGATTTATTTTTCTCCCATAAATAAATCCAAAGGCAGGCAGTTAGTCTAGTGGTGATACAACTTCTCCTGGGACATCAAGGACTCAGACACGCTGCCTTGCTACTTATTCATGCCTCTGACTTCTGCAGAAGTTGGTTTACAGGTCATAAGGGAGAAGAAGTTAACTCAGCTCCTTTAAAAAGCTTTCCCAGAAGATCCACCATCCCTGTTATCATATTACTCAACAACGTCTTTGAAAGAGATTCGAGGGAATGTTGCTCTTTAGCAGAGCATATTACTGCACATAATAAAATCAGTATTCTTTAGTTAAAATTGAGAAGAAAAAGGATATAGCATAAGGCATACTATAAAATGTTTATAATCTATATAATTTATGTAATTTTCTATTTCTTATTAACACAATATCTATTGCTATCATAAGAAAATAATAATGATAAGAATAATTTCTCTTTCTTCCTCCTCTACTCTCTATTCTTTATCACTCAATATTGGTGAGTTATGTTTTTAAATATTAACCTCCATACCCTTAAATAGACTTTTATCATCATTATTTGATTTTTCACCTTTATATGCTGTATTAGCCAAACAGGTGCTGATGCAAAGTACCAGAAATCTGTTGGCATTTGTAAAGGTTATTTATTTGGGGTAAAAGCTTACAGTCACAAGGCCATAAAGTATAAGTTACTTTCCTCACCAAAGTCTTTTGCCATGTGTTGGAGCAAGATGGCTACCGGTTTCTGCAAGGGTTCAGCCTTCCTCTTCCTCCTAAGTCTCCATGGTCCCAGCTCCTTCCATTCTCAATTGTAGACTGGCATAAGGCTTTTCTCTCTCCCTAGGGTTCATTTCTTTCTGGGCTCGGTTAATTTGTTCTCTCCACAAGGTCAGCTGTAGACCATCAGGCTCTCTCTCTTCCTGGGGCCTCTGTTGTGTCTGTGGAGCCATCTCTATTCCTCTGTGTTTTTCTCCTGTGTATTTACTTCCTGGGGCTCCAGCATCAAAAACTCTAACTCTCTCCTCTGCCATGTGTTTTTTTCCTGTGAGTCTTCATCTACCAAGAGGGTGAGAACTCAACGTCCTACTGATGTGGCCAAATCAAAGCCTTTATCATAATTTAATCAAGTAAAAGTGAAACCTCTGAATTTATTACAATCTAATATGCCCAGAAGAACAGACCAGTTTACAAACATAATCTAATATCTATTTTTTGAATTCATAAACAATCTCAAACTGCTACATATGGTGACTTTTTAACTTGCAACTACTAAAGATAAGGAAATCAATGTACTTACTTTAACTCTCACCCTCTTTTCCACTTTCTATTCTAATTTTTTTTAAGTTATTCTGATTTTATCTATCTTTTCAGAGATGTCGATATTAACATTCTCTTCTTTCACCTTAATCCCCACATTTGCTTTCTTACAATGTTAAATTGATGCAAAGTTTTGCAGCTCGTTCTTTTACCATCATTTTTTTCTTCATTTCTTGGTTTGTTGAGGTTTTGCTCTAGCAAATTCTTCAAGAACCCATGAAAACTGTATTCCCTTACTTCTTTCATGTTCACAACTACCTGGTTTAGCTGGGTTTGGAGAAATTAGGTTCTATTTTCTTTGTACTGTAGATGTTTCTTTCTTTTTTTTTTTAACCAGTGACTGGAGCTATGAAATCTGAAGCTGCCTTAGGTTTTTTTCTCTCTCTCAGAAGTAACTTCATTTCTTTTTTGCTTTACTTTAATGACCCTTGGTGTTCTCTTTTCTTGAAAATGGGACATGCCCTTTCAATACATAAATTCAAGCCATTTTTCCCCTGAATTATATCATTAAATATTTGTTTTGTTCCATTATGTCTGTTTTCTTCTTATGAACCTTGGTTATGCATATGCCAGATTTACTTTAACTCCCATATTGTTTTCTGTCAATTGCATTTGAACACTTTTTATTTTTTATTTGTTTACTTTTCTCATTTCCACTCTTTTTCTCTTTTCATTTCTAAATTCTGATCAGCAGAACTCACACCTCTGTACTCCTTGCAAATGTTTTACTTTCAATGATAGTTTAAATTTTCTTCATACTCTTTATATTCCTGAGGACTGAGAGCTCACATATCAATTTTGCTTGTAGTCAATTTTACCATCCATATTCTGAGCTCCTTCTCATGTGCATGCTTGCTTCATAGAGGTAAGTAGATCATCAACTTTTAAAAAATCCATGTGAAATACTTTATTACAATTTTCACCTGTTCTGTAACACCATTTTTCTTTTGATTATTTTTGTCTGCCATTTATTTTTCCTGGATTTATCCTTCTTTGATCTCATGGTATCCTTCATATAGATCTCATAACCATTCCTTTTGTTTCTTACTCTTCATCAAAGCAAGTGATTTTTCTGGAGCAGCTCTTTTCAAGAGGGTCATGCTCCAGGCTAGTAGGAAATTTTCTTATAATCTCTGGTTATTTGTTCACATGGATTCCAAGTTAATTTAGATTGCATTTCTCCATAGCAAATGGAATTTTTATAATGCAAAGACAACCTGTATATGTCCTGTCTGTGTGTTTGCCTGCTTTTTCCTGCCTGTGGGGTCCTGCCTGTGGTGATCCACTGTTCCAGCCAGTTACTTGGTCCCACTGTGGCAAACAAGGAATTTTAGTTTGCAACATAAGGCTAGTTCCTTTCCTTGCAGAAGTATAATTTTAATTTTTAATTTTATGTTTTTCCTCTTTGCCATGTGCCCTCTTTGCTTTCTTTTATAAACTCTTTTGTTATATTTCTGTAGCTTTTGAAGTTCTTTTACTTATTTTAAGGCCTGGGTTTTAGCTTTCTGCGTGTTTTGCTGGAGTTAATTATTTTGTTTCTTGATTTACTTGATATTTTCAGAAGATTTCCTGAAAGAAATGAAGGTTTGCATCTCCGTTCCTGCCACATTCAAAATACAAGTTCCATAATATGTTGAACTTCATGGGTTTTCTACGGCACAAGCCTATCTGGCTGAAAACAGCTAGAAGGGCTCTGTGAAACAGGAGGATTAAAAATATAAAACAACAATTTATCTCTGATGTTCTGATTAGACGAACCAACCAGAAAAACGTCTAGGACATTTTGGTCACAAAATTACTTTGAATACCAGATATTATGTTTGTGATATGTACTGTGGAGGACATCTAGCCTTAAGGAACAGTTCCTTTTAAGTCGTGCTGTATTTTCACTTAGGTTTAGAGAAGAAATCTGGACTAGCGTGAGCTATACTTCTTCAGAGTCTGGAAATAGCTAAATGATTAAAATCTATTAATGCTTCTTTAAATCATATCGTAACTTTTACCCATTATTAAATTAACGACAGCAATTCTAATTGTTTCTTATTTTTCATTTATTCATCTTTTTAGTAAAATAATTGAATATAGATACAATCACTCAGGCCTGGGGAAAGCTTAACTTGTTGATCAAAGGAGCCAAATACAGACATAGAAATTCACTTCATGACTCTTTTGTAAAAATGCAGTCATAGAGTCTTACAGATCTAAATTTCCAATAGTTTAACTATGTATGCATAGCAAATAATACAAAGAAGCCAAACCATGGTATATCAATATTTTCCTAGTAGCCTCTGAAATAAAAGCTGAGAATGAAGTCTCCAAGTCACAAATATTTAGGAAGCAATATAAATTAAATTCCCTATCCATTAGTCCTGGATAGGAGAACTTTCTCTCTGCCCTGGGCTCAAATATTTTAGAACAAAGGTCTCAAGAGGATTTTTGTAAAAGGGATATATTGTCAAGTGATTAACAGCTTTCAAAATGTAAGAGAAAATAGTTTATTCTCATATTGATTTTTTGGTTTTTGTTTTCTCTGGTGGTGCTTTGTTTTATTTTGCCTGAAATAGATGGAGATGAGAGAGTCAGAGGTTATAGAAAGCTGAATTTTGCTTGATCTTAAGAAACCATGTTTATTTAAATATTAGAGCTGTCCAAAAGTGGACTGGAATCATGAATTCTAATTTATCTTAGTGGAATTTTGTGCTCAAAAAACTATTCAATAAGAAGAAATTGGGGCTTTGAACAAGATGGCAGCCTTCCACACAGTTAGGTTAGGCTTCAATTTGCCTACTGGCTGCCAGCTAGCGCGCATACACAGTCTTCTGTCTTCTGGTCGAGACAGAGGCTACGGATCTCATTAGAAGCGTCCGCCAACTGCTCAGAGTGCTTGTTGGTACCCTGGCTGTCCTCACAGACTCCAAGTGCTACCTGATGGAAGTACTCAGACTCAAATGGTGGCAGACAAGCTCCTGATCCTCCTCCCAACTTCTTCGTCCCCTCAAATTTCGGAAGAGGATTAGATAAAGGACTTTCTTTCTTGGAAGGGAAACAAGGTTGGGGAATGGGGGGAAGTAGTTGATGGCGAGGGCAAACATTTCCCTTATTTTAACAGAAACTGTGAATATCAGAAGCAGCTGCAATTAAATGCATTGATAACGAACTCATCTGCTGTTATGCAGAATCCAGTAAAGACACACAAGGACTACAGTCTGGTACTGCTGTTAGCAGCTGCCTCTCAAGCTAGAGAAAAATTGCATTTAAGCTTTCAGAACTAACATCTGATTACTCTCCCGATTTCTCATACTACAAGAAAGGAAAAATATTAAGCCACAATCCAGAGACCCAGCAAGTAGATACAGAAATCCTTTTATCTTTACCGGTTATAAAAGAACCTGAGAAATTTGATTTGGTTTATCAAAATGAAAATGGAACTGAGGTAGTGTAGTATGCTGTCACCCAGGAGAGGAAGATCACTATTATTTGGAGAGAATTGATATACCCAAGATTGATTATTGAGTCTCTGAATATAATACATCAAATACGTGCCTTGCCTGAGTATGACTTTTCCACCTCATATTTTATAAATATCTGTTTATGAAAGTGACTGTAACCTGAATTTTTTTAAAAAGGATTTGAATGTTGTGTGCCTTTTTGTTGTCTTCACTTTACTGCATAGGAAGAAAATCTACCTCATCATTTAAAATAACATATGTATTGGTTTTGCAAACTTTTTTTCAGGTTTAGTTTCAGTAATAAGATTTAAAACATGACACTCCCTGCAGGCATTGAGATATAGCAATATGTATGGTTTCTTGTCTTTTTTATTTTATTTTTTTGAACATCAAGTAGCAACCATGAGTAAGAGTTTATACTACCAACTACAAGAAAGTACTCTATATCTTGTCACAATAAGTTTTATTAAGTAACACTTTAAGACATTAAAGCATGTTAAATGACCTAGTTTTTAACATTTGAGTTGATCCATTAAATGTGGGACATCTTGTAAATTGAAAGTGTTTTATATTTGCAGTTGTCAAGAGTTAACAACTGGATATTGGATTTGTTGCAGGCAATTTGAGTTAAAAGGAATCCTCTCACATTTTTCTCAACCTTAAAATTAAGGATTCTCAATGCCCCTTGTAGAACAATAGACATAAGACGTCATGCATGTCCCTGGGGAATGACTGGCATTCTACCGGGGTTGAGGGTTTGCTATGAGCTTCAGCCCAGGGAATGTGTTATCTTGCCACAAGATCCCAAGCACCTGGGAGAGTGTGCTGGAGTGAGGATCTTGAACAGAAACTTTCTTTTCTGTTGTTATTGGACACAAAGCTAAAATGGCTAAATATATGCTGTGAACATTGCTTTCGTTTAACAAAAGATAAGATCCCTCCTTCAGCTTTGATTATTTTTAAATAAAATCATATTGAACTAAAGATGAAGAAGAAGGAAAAAAAGAACAAATTAAAGGCCTTCCAGCTCAAGAGACTTTAATTATTTGAATTGAGGCATTATTTACTTTTAACTCTGTGCTGTGTATACAAGGCCACATGTTCTTCATCTCAAATTTGGATGGCGACTTGCATCGTGCACACTTAATGAATTAGTGGGCGAAACTTTGATATGCTGAGGCACACTATACTACCATGATACCGAAGATACTCATATCTGGAACATTTTCTGAGACAGTATAGGGAATTGATGAGGGCTGATGTACTATGAATAAAATGTTTCTCAAAATTCCTTAATTTTAATAGCTGGTCTTAATGAAGAAGGCACTAAAACATAAAACACTCTGTGCTCCATTTGCCTCAAAAGAAAAAAATGGTTAGTAAGTTTTGACTAACAAGAATTACACAGCAAGTGATGTTAGCTACTAAAACAACTGCTATTTCTATAATAATAATTATTGTAATTATTATCTATCTTCTCTGACAAATTTAGCTCTGTGACAGACTCTTTAGACCACTCAAGTTCAAGTATTTAAAACAGTCAAGTAACATTGTAGATAATTAATAATATTTGTTGAAAGGATAAATTAATCTTATAAGTGGTAAGGAAACATTGAATTACCTTGAAGATTAAAAATAATGTGGAAATAGTTGAAATTTTATAATATATTTGTGATCATGGCATAAATTTGTCAGAGAGAGGACTTAGAAGACAGGAGACCCCTTAGGAAACTATAGCAAAGTCTACATAAGAGAGGATGACAAATTACATTAAAGAATGTCCGCAAATATGGAGAAAAAGGAATATGCTGGAGGACTGACACCTTAGGTGTATTATGATGCTCAAGATTCTGGGCCTAGGAATATATGGCCTAGCTTTTGGTCCTAGCCCCATACCAAGTAGCGATGTGACCAAGGGCAAATTGCTATATTTCCCTACAATAATTTCCTTGCCTATAAAATCAGAATGATATTAATAACCATCCCCTAAGGCAATTGATGGAATTAGGTGAAATATGTTTGCTAAATAGTCAGTGAATTGCCTGATATATAATAAGTGCTTGTTTAATGTTCATTATTGCTGTTGTTGTTATGTTATTACCAATACTATAAAATCATAAGGTATTTTATAAAATAAATGCTAAATATTACTAAAATGTACTACGTTGTCCAGACGTTACTAGATAATTACTAATAATTGACATACTGTAGTTATATTTAAAGTTATTCTCACATCAGAGAAAGGGGAGGGAGAAAATCCAAACTCTGCATTTCAAACATTCTCAGAGCTTTTGATTGACATCAGGAAAGTATACTAGAATCTTTGATGACATTCTAAAGTGGTCTCTGAACTCAAAATCTAAGACTATAAAATCAGCGGGTATTTTACAAAATAAAAGCTAAATATTAACAAAATTTACTACATTGTCCAGAATAGAGAATAATTAGTAATTGACATACTGTAGTTATATTTAAAGTTATTCTCACATCAGAGAACAGGGAGGGAGGCCTCTGAGTCTCCTGGGAAGACGTGAAACTACTAACTCTCTTTTTCACCCCAGAGTTCATGTCTCTGAGACTGACCGGTGCGAGCAGCAGAGAGCCCTGTGCAGGGCGTCTGGAAGTTTTTTACAGTGGAGCTTGGGGCAGCGTCGGCAAGAGCAACATGTCTGCTACCACTGTGGGGGTGGTCTGCAGGCAGCTGGGCTGTGCAGACAAAGGGAGCCTCAGTCTTGCATCTTCAGACAACACAATGTCCAGACCCATGTGGGTGGACAATGTTCAGTGTCCAGAAGGACCTGACACGCTCTGGCAGTGCCCATCTTCTCCGTAGAAGCAGAGACTGGCCAGCCCCTCAGAGGAGACCTGGATCACCTGTGACGGTGAGTCTCCACTGACCTACAGGAAAACTCCCTTCTGCAGCTCCACTCTCATCTTCCGAGAAAATGCTTAGGTTTTAGTTTCCTAATCTTGAGCCAGCTGAAATGCTTAGATGGAACTAAGTAGCGATGGGTAACTTCTAGTTAGTGCCTGTCCTACATGGAGGGCTTAGTTTTATATAGTTTGGCCTATAGGGATCACTATTCCAAAGAACATCATACTCCCATGGTTTGTCCAATAATTTTATTCAATAACTCTCTCCATGAACAAATGCAGAGCAGAGAATATGTGATTCAGTGTTTGACTCTTAAATAGTCTACCTTATTCTTTCATATGTTATCTTCCTATGCATGTATAAGGAGATAAGCAGTGAGAAGGATCTGTTCTGCAGTAGTGCCCCAATCTACATCTTCTTAAGCTAGAAAAAAGATTTCTATGTACCTGGCAGTCTCCCGGACAATTTTCTATTTGAGAGAACTTACTATTATGTTATACAATGTTAACTTTATCCAATTGACATTTATTGAGTCACGCTATGGTTCCAGTATCCAGATGAAATAGACACAGTGTGCTGAAAGGACATATACGTTCTTAAAAAGATAAATTTTACAAAACTACACATTTTAAACGTATATTAAATACACAAAGTTTGAAAGTACAGATTTTTTTTCAAACATGGTTTCAAGTGACTGTTTTACCTGTGACTGCTTAGAATCTGTTGTCTTCTCAGATGAAGTAATAACCTAGGTGAATGATTATTTCAGACAAGATAAGACTTCAAGAAGGAACCACACATTGCTCTGGACGCCTGGAGGTCTGGCATGGAGGTTCCTGGGGGACAGTGTGTGATGACTCCTGGGACCAGGAGGATGCTGAGGTGGTGTGTCGGCAGCTGGGCTGTGGCTCAGCTTTGGAAGCACTGAAAGAAGCAGCATTTGGTCAGGGAACTGGGCCTAT
>JAQZBX010007172.1:0-25764 GCA_029593785.1 Cabassous unicinctus
TATACAATTCTTCAAGGTTTTGGACTTCACATAAGGAGAGTATGTTTAGTGAGGGATGCCTATATTTTTGCTATAACTGTAGATATTTATACTAATTTATAGGATAATTCTTCATACAATAATAGTTCCAATAACCAGAAAATATTATGTATAGCCAATGGGAATATGTGTCTCTAAAGACCATTTTGAGCGGGCATTCTTTCACTTTCTTTGAAATTTAAAAAAAACTCTCATTTAAAAATATGTTGATTTTATTTGTAATGACATTCGTTAATTTGTCCCAACTTAAATTCCAGTCCTGTTGGAACCAAGAGCAGGAAATAAGGAATTTGGACTGAGCAAGATGGGAAAAATTAGAAAATTTGGCATCATTCATCCCACTCTCAAATCACATTCTTCAAGTTCTCCATATCGCTTTCCCAACTATTTCTATTAAAAAATTCTTGAATGTCATTAAGAGCCACGGTCTACTGTACTTATCATTTCTTCACTTCTGCCTTTCCTTTCCTTTGGACTGATTTAGGTACTATGTTTCATTTATTATAATAAACCTCTGGCAAATACTTGCAATTTTTGCTACCCTATCAGCAATATTCATCTAGCAAAACCCATATCTGGATATTTCAACTATCTACCTTCTCTATACTTGAATACAAACATCTAAATCTTGAAGGAGAAAAGTCATAGCATCTAGAAAATAGGTGAAACTTTAATGAACTGTCATTAGTCACCCAGAGTCACTTAGAATTCTTTGGGAATGCTAGCTTGTTCCCTAGTAAGTTTATTTTCTGAAATAATTGTTTAATTTCACTTTACTGATGCAAACTTAAATCTCATCTTCACCCTAATTCACTCTCAATTTATGATCCCACTTATTTTTTTATTGAAAAATTGAAGGTATCACTTGGGAGAATTGCTTTATTTTGGGGGGAGTTCTCTTTTTTTATTAGAGAAGTTGTAAGTTTACAGAAAAATCATGCAAAAAATACAGAGTTTTCATATACCACCCTATGATTAACACCTTGTATTAGTGTGCTACCTTTGTTACAATTCATGAAAGAACACTCTTTAGTTGTACTATTAACGATAGTGCATCATTTATAATAGAAATCACTGTTTGTGTTTTGCAGTCTTTTGCTTATTTTTAAAATTTATTCTAGTGACATATATACAAGATTCGGGTCTCTTTTTATATCTTTCATTTCCTTCCTCTTCATGAACAAATTTTCCTCTAACTTCTTAAATATATGGAGTATATTTCTTTTTTATAGCAATTTTATTGAGATGTATTTACCGACCATACAATCCATCCAAAGTGTACATTCAATGACTTTTGGTGTAATCACAGAGTTGTGCATTTATCACTGCAATCAATATTAGAGCATTTTCATTACTCCAAACAAACAAACAAACAAAAAAAAACACCTTTTGGCAGTCACCCCCTAATCCCTCTATCCTTTCCCTGCCATACATATCTACTAATCTAATTCCATCTCTATAACTTTATTTATATTTACAATTTATCTTAATGAAGTCAAACAATATAAGAACTTTGTGTCTGGTTTCTGTCACTTAGGATAATTATTTTTTTTTTACAGTTGATGAAAAAATATTCATATATTACTATTCACCACAGATCATAATTTTATCTCAAATACAAGCCCTATTATTAACATCTTGTAATATTAACAAAAGTTCGTTCTGACTCATAGAAGAACATTCTTATATTTGTACTGTTAACCACAAGTTTCACTATGCTACACAATCCCATGTTTCATCCTTTAGCTTTTTTTCTAGTGACATACACAACCCTAAACTCTCCCTTTCAACCACACCTCGTACTCCACTATTGGTGCTGCTAATTATATTCAATCTCTTGTAGTATCACTACCTCTATCCAATTCCAAACATTTACAATCAACCTTATCATAAATTCTGAACTTATTACGCCTCTGCTCCCCATTCTCTATCCCCATTCTAATTTCTGCTGTTAATAAATCTTCTAGTTATTAACTCCATGACTTTGCTCATTATATTTAGTTCATATTATTTAGATAATACAATATTTGTCTTTTTGTGTCTGGCTTGTTTCACTCAACATAAGGTTTATCCATGTTGTCATATGCATCATGACTTCACTTCTTACAGCTAAATAATATTCCATCATATGCAAATACCACATTTTATTTATCCATTCCTCTAATAATGAATACCTGGGTTGTTTCCATATTTTGGCAATTGTGAATAATGCTGCTATGAACATCAGTGTACAAATGTCTCTTTGTGTCCCTGCTTTCAGTTCTTCTGAATATATGCCTAAGAGTGGCTTTGCCAGATTGTATGACAGCTCTATATTTAACTTCCTGAGGAATCGCCTAACAGTCCTCCAGAATGGCTGCACCATTCTACATTCCCACCAACAGTTCATAAGCATTCCTGTTTCTCCACATCCTCTCTAACACTTGTAGTCATATGTTTGTTTGTTTTTTATTTGTGTTTCCTCTTTGGAAAAATGTCTGTTCAAGTCTTTTGCCCATTTTTTAAATGGGTTGTTTGTCTTTTATCATTGAGTTTTAGGATCTCTTTATATATCATGGATATTAAACTCTTATAGGATATGAGGTTGCCAAGTATTGTATCCCATTGAGTAGGCTGCTATTTAACCTTCATGACAAAGAACCTTGAATCACAAAAGCATTTAATCTTGAGAAGGTTCTATTTATCTATTTTTTTTCATTGCTCATGTTTTGGGTGTAAGATCTAATAAATCACCTCCTACCACCAGAATTGAAGATGGTTTACCACATTTGCTTCTAGGAGTTTTATGGTCCTGACTTTTGTATTTATGGCTTTGATCCACTTTGACTTAGTTTTTGCATAAGGTGTGAGATAGGGGAACTCTTTCATTCTTTAGGATATGGATACCCAATTCTCCTAATACCATTTGTTGAAGAGACTGTTATATCCCAGTTGAGTGGGTTTGATATCCTTGTCAAAAAACCAACTGACCATAGAGGTGAGGTTCTATTTCTGAACTCCCAATTTGAGTCCATTGATCTATATATCTATCTTTATGCCAATGCTATCCTGTTTCGACAATTGTGACTTTGTTATATGCTTTAAAGTCAGGAAGTATGAGCCCACAGACTTCATTCTTCTTCTTCTTTAGATATTTTTGGCTATCGGCAGTCCCTTTCCCGTCCATATAAATTTGGTGATTGGCTTTTTTATTTCAGCAAAGTAGGCTTTTGGAATTTGATTGGGATTGCATTGAATCTGTAAATCAATTTGGGTAGAATTGATATCTTAATGATATTTAATCTTCCAATCCATGAACACTTAATGTACTTTCATTTATTTAAGCCTTCTTTAATTTCACTTAGCAATGTATTGGAATTTTCTGAGTACAGATCCTTTACATCCTTGGTTAAATCTATTCCTAGATAATTGATTCATTTAGTTGCTATTGTAAATGGAATTTGTTTCCTGATTTCCTCCTCAGATTGTTCATTTCAAGTGGATAGTAACATACTGATTTTTGTTTGTTGATCATGTATCCTGCCACTTTGCTGAACTCATTTATTAGCTCTAGCAGTCTCTTTACAGATTTTTCATGGTTTTCTATGTAAAGGATCATGACCTCTGCAGATAGTGAAAGTTTTACTTCTTCCTTTCCAATTTGGATGCATTTTATTTCTTTTTCTTGCTTACTTGTTCTGGCTAGAAACTTCTAGTACAATGCTAAATAACAGTGGTGATAGTGGGCATCATTGTCTTGTTTCCAATCTTAGAAGGAAAGATTTCAGCCTTTCACCATTGAGTATGATGGTTTTTCATATTTGCCCTGTATCATGTAGAGGAAATTTCCTTCTATTACTATTTTTCAGAGTGTTTTTATCAAGAAAAGATGCTAGATTTTGTTAAATGCCTTTTCTATGTCAATAGAGACGATCATGTGATTTTTCTCCTATGAATTGTTAATGTGGTATATTACATTAATTCATCTTCTTGTGTTGAACCACCCTTGCATCACTAGGATAAAACCCACTTGATCATGGTATATAATTATTTTAACGTGCTATTGGATTCAATCTCCAAATATTTTGTAGAGGATTTTTGCATCAATATTAATTAGGGTTTGGTCTGTAATTTTCTTTTCTTGTAGTATCTTTATCTGGCTTTGATATTAGGGTGATGTTGGCTTAGAGAATGAGTTAAGTGGTCTCCCCTCATCTTCAATTTTCTGGAAGACTTTGAGTAGGATTGGTATTAATTTTTCATGAAATGATTGGTAGAATTCACCTGTGAAGCTATCTGGACCTTGTCTTTTCTTTGTTTGGGGTTTTTGATGACTGATTCAATTTCTTTACTTGTGATTGCCTTGTTGAGATCTTCTATTTCTTCTTGAGTCAATATAGGTAGTTTGTGTGCTTCAAGGATGTTGCCCATTTCATCTAACTGATCTAATTTGTTGGCATACAGTTGTTCATAGTATCTTCTTATAATCTTTCATATTTCTATGGTATCAAAAGTAATGTACCCGACCTCATTTATGATTGTATTTTCATCTTCTTCTTTTTTTTCTTTCTCAGTCTAGCTAAGGGTTTGTCAACATTGTTAATCTTTTCAAAGAACCAACTTTTGATTTTGCTGATTCTCTCTATTGTTTGCTTTTTGTTGTTGTTATTTCTTAATATGATTTATTTCTGCTATAATCTTTTTTATTTATTTCCTTTGCTTGCTTTCAGGTTAGTTTGCTGTTCTTTTTCTAGTTCCTCCAGGTGTGCATTTAGGTCTATGATTTCAGTTCTTTCATCTTTTTTAATGTAAACAGTGGTGGCTATAAATTTCCCTCTCAACACTGCTTATGCTGCATCCCATGTTTCGATATGATGTGTTCTCGCTTTCATTCATCAGATATTTACTGATTTCTTTTGCAATTTCTACTTTGACCCACTGATTATACAAAAGTGTGTTCTTTAACCTCCATATATTTGTGAATTTTCTCATTCTACACCTGTTATTGATTTCCAGCTTCATTTCATTATGATCAGAGAAAGTGCTTTGTATAATTTCAATCTTTTTAAAAGTTAATAAGACCTCTTTTGTGGCCCAACATATGGTCTATCCTGGAGAAAAATCCATGAGCACTTGAGAAGAATGTATATCCTGCTGTTTTGGGGTGCATTGTTCTGTATATGTCTTTTAGGTCTAGTTCTTTTATCATATTATTCAAGTTCTCTGTTTCCTTATTAATCCTCTGTCTAAAAGTTCTATCCAATGATGAGAGTGGTGTATTGAAGTCTCCAACTATTATTGTAGAGATGACTATTTCTTCCTTCAGTTTTGCCAGTTGTTGTCTCACGTATTTTGGGGCACCTTGGTTAAGTGCATAAATATTTATTATTTTTAATCCTTCTTAGTGAATTGTCCCTTTTATTAATATATAATGTCCTTCTTCATCTCTTATAGCAGTTTTGCATTTAAAATCCATTTCATCTGATATCAGTGTAGCTACTACAACTCATTTTTGGTTACTGTTTGCATGAAACATTGCCTTTCACTTTCAGCCTACATTTGTCTTTGTGTGTAAAGTGAGTCTCTTGTGGGCAGAATATATATGGCTCATATTTTTATTTTTCTGTTCTGCCAGTCCATGTCTTTTGATTGGGGGTTTCAATCCATTAACATTCAATGTTATTACTTTAAAAGTATTACTTACTTTCACCATTTTATCCTTTGGCTTTTCTATGTCATATCTTCCTATTATCAGTCTTTTTACCTTTTTAGTTACCCTTACTAATTATATTCATTTCTACACTCTTCTCTAAGCCTCTCAATTCCTGTCTTTTCCTTTCAAGCTGCAACAGTCCCTTTAATATTTCTTGTAGTCTCAGTCTCTTGGTGATGAATTCTCTCAGTTTCTTGTTATCTGTGAAACTTTATACTCACCCTCATTTTGAAGGATAATTTTTCCAGGTAAAGAATTCTTGGCTGGCAATGTTTTCTTTCAATATCTTCAATATATCATGCCACTGCCTTCTTGCCTCCATGGCTTCTGTGGGGAAACCCACAATTTCTTGTGGGACATCACTTGTATGTGATTAATTTCTTTTCTCTTGCTGCTTTCAAAATTCTTTCTTTATCTCAGGCACTAGACATTTTGATTACTATGAGTCTTAGAAAAGTTCTATTTGGATTTATTTTGTTTGGAGTATTTGCTGCCCTTCTTGGTTATGAATATTTATGTCTATCATAAGAGCTGGGAAATTTTCTTATATTCTTTCTGCCCCTTTTCTGTTCTCTTCGCCTTCTGGGACACCCATAACGTGTATGTTTGTGCATTTCACACTGTCATTCAATTCCTTGAGACCTGGTTCAATTTTTTTCCATTCTTTTCTATATCTGTTCTCCTGTTTTACAAGTTCAGATGCTCTGTCCTCTAATTCACTAATTCATTCCTCTGCTATTTCAAATCTGCTGTTTTATGCCTCTTATGTGTTTTTAATCTCATTTATTTTGTCTTTCATTCCCATAAGATCAGTTACTTTTCTTTGCAAGCTTTGACATTCTTCTTTTTGCTTACCTAGTGTCTTGTTAATATCCTTTATTTCTTTAGTCATACTTTCCTTAAACTCCTTGAATTGATTCAGGAGCTTTGTTGGAACATCTTAAATTGATTGTTTTAAATCCTGTGTCTCATCAGGATTTTTAATTTGTTCCTTTGGCTGTGCCATATCTTCCTGTTTCTTAATATGCCTCATAATTTTTTGCTGATGTTTAGGCATCTGATTATGTTGGCTTATTTACTCTGATGGTAAATTATTCTCTCTTGCCTAGGATTTTAGTTGATTGGTTTTGTTTTACAGCTGCTCCTTGATTCTTGATTCAACTTCTAGATCTTTAAAATTGCCCATGTTTAAGTTATGAAAACAGGGCCAAAGACCCAGTAATGGGGCACAGACCAGATCCAAGGGGGCCAGGGTATAGGGACAGGAAAGATACAAAAAAAGCTTTTTTCCCCTTCACTTTCCTGGCTTGCCAGCAGATAGTGCTTTTCTGCAAAACTTTCTACAGTGATGTCTCTTCCAATCTCCACAAGACTGTGTTTCCAACCAGTTAGATCCATGATTCAAAGCCTGCACCTGATGTTTAAATTTGCTGAAGAGAAACCACACTCAGCCCCCTGCTTTACTCTCCCTCTTTCCAGAAAGGAATATGTCAGTCCATCTCTAAGTTGGCAGTAGTTAAGACAGTGTTTACCTAGGGTGTTCTTCTTAAGGGTGGGAGATGGATGCAGTTCTCTGCTGTGGGGGAGATTAATTCACAGTTTCAATTTCTGTCTCTTCATCTCTTTGTCCTCCTCCCTACTGAATGATGTATAGCACTCCCTTGTCTGCAGATCCCCAAAGCAGGTGCTCTGGACAGCTTCTTCCTTTCCTCTGCTGTTTTTGTAAGATGATCCTTGATGATCTACACTATTGCCAACTTGCTGAATCTCCCCAAGAGTTGCTTTCTTCCCACAAAATTATATCTTTATCAAATAGTATTAGCTATGGGTGCAAGTGAACAGTGATTAAAAATAGCAGTGGCTTAAATAAGATAAAACTTTGTTTATTTTTGCTAAGGTCTGAAGGCTGACAGTCCAGGTTTGATACAAGATCTTTGCTTCACAGGTCCAGTAGGATTCAATCTCCTTCTAGCCTGTTGTTCACTCTTATTTGACTTCCACCTCCAAAGGTACTTCCTGAATTAAGATGTCTCCTTCTCCAGCCTTCATATTTGTATCTGGCCATTAGGAAAGAGTAAGGGACAAAAGAAAAAAAGAGATCTCTTGCATGTGCCAGTTGTCTTATAAGGAAGATTCTGCTTGCATCTCATTGGCCAGAACATAATCACTGGGTAAAACTAGCTGCCAGAGAGGTTGAAAATGTAGCAATTATTCCAGGCAGTCATGTGCGAAGCTAATAATTGGGAATTCTATTACCATAGATGTCTAACTGGAAGTTTGATAATTTTATTAGTCTTTTCCAAGAACTAGCTTTTGGCTTTGGTGATACAATACTCTCTTTTATATTTACATACATACACACATTTAGATATGATAATAAGATAGAAATGAGATAATTTTTTATTTTGTCAATTTTTATTGCTATCTTTGTTTTTCTATAGATTTTTGGTTTGATTCTTTTGTTCTTTTTCTACCACTTTTTCATTTAGACATTGAAATATTTAATTTTCAGTTTTCTATTCTTCTAAGGTAAGCGTTGATAGCTATATAGTTCCTTCAAAATATTGCCTGTGTTGTGTCCCACAAATTTTCTGTGTAACATTTTCATTATTACTCCATTATAATCAATTTTAAATTGCCATTGGCATTTCTCTTTTTTTATACATGAGTTAGTTACTAAGAAATTTTCTTTAAATTTCCAAATGAATGGAAAATTTGTATGGATCTTAAGTTATTGACTTCTACGTTAATTAAGTTGAGTAAAGATAATATGTTCTGTTTGATACAGATTTATTTTTTATTTATTGATACTTGCTTTCTGACTTAGTACTTATTTGATTAGATTGTTTATTCTTTAGATGATTGGTAGAGAGTTCAACATATACCTTTTTAATCAAGATTGTTAATTTTGTTATTAAAAATTTAAAAATCTTTCTAACATTTCTGCCTGCTTGATCTATCAATAATTGTCAAAATTATGAGTGTGAATATATTAGTTTCTTCCCATAGTTTATCAATTTTTGCTTTCCATTATTGAGAGCTATTTTATTAAGTACATGCAGGATTAGATGTATATCTTCTTGGTGAAATATACATCTTATAATAATATAATGATCTTTAAGATTTGTTTTATCTTTTTGGAAAAATAAGCATCTTATATTAATGTAGTGATTGTTATTTATCCCTAATAAAACACTCTATCTTAGAGATGATATCATCTGATATATAATTTTGGTTTGGGTTGACTTCCTTATGGATTTAACTTTTATCCACCTATTTTAATTTAAGACTTTAACTTCCTTGATTTAAATGAGTTGCCTTTAAATAGCATGTAACTGGATATATTTAATCTGGTTTGACAAGCCATTTTTAAAAACAAGTTTAATCTATTTTCATTTGAGAGTTTAAAAATATTGGTAAGTAAAATAAAATGGCCACTTGCATTGGGCATTGCCAGAAGTGACCCATTTCAGAAAAAAGGATTTTCCAGAAGTCAAAAACAGTTGACTTCAGGCACTTTCCCAGAAACTGGAATGTACTGTACAGAACTTCAGTTAAGCAGCAACTGGTAATAAGCCAGTTTTGATCCTGTAGACATTTTTTACCAGAGTGGACAAACATACTATGCTAATCAATGTATATGTGCTCCCTGTTTTGTAAAAGCCCCTTTCCTCTCTATGTAAAAGGGACTTTAATGGCAGGTAATCATTGTAACTTCATGCTTGAAAATTCCCTAAATGCCTTTATAAGCTACTGTGACCAGATGGCTATTGAGGCTCACTCTGGAAACTCTGGTTTGAAATCTCTCTCTGCTGGAGCACTTTCTCCTTCGATAAACCCACGGCTGTGATTATGCTGGTGATTTTGTTTCTTTTGACAATATATTTGGATTTATTTCTACTTTTATACTCTTTTGATTCCCCTATGTTCTTTTCTTTTTATGTTTCTTTTTTTTTCTTTTCTTCCCTCCTCTTTTTGCATTGTCTAAAGTCTTCTTCTTTCTTATTCTATTTTTCCTTTTCCCTATACAAAAAGATATGCAAATATTTTGTTCTCTTAGTGGTAACCTATTTTGCTCAGTTCTGTCAGATCTTTTCCCCTAAGTTCATTTCTTTTTTTCCTACATTCTGTAGAAAATTATTTAATATAATTCTGTTAACTTTTCCAAAATAAATTCATTTCATCCTACACTTATAGTATACATTTTCCTACAAAATAAAAAAACAAAAATAAAAAAATTAACTTCATAATTGTTCTTGTGTCTTCTAGCTTGCTTTGTTTCTGATAAGAAGTCTGATTTCCATGTTACTGCCATTTCTTCATGTTTATCTGAACCATTTCCTCTGGTTTATTTTAGGAACTGTCTCTTCATGTTTAATGTTTTCTATTTAGACTGATATTTTTTTTTTCACCCAGCTTAGTATATCTTGTACTTTTTCTGCCTGTGGATTCATGTCTTTCACCATTCTAGAGTATACACAGTCATATTTTCTTCAAATATTAGATATCTTTCATTTTCTCTAACATTTTTCTAGGAGTCTGATTAGATGTATGTTAGAATATCTCACTCTACCTTTTATATAGATTCATTTTTTCTTCTGTCTTTCTGTATTGCATTCTGGGTGAGTTTCTCATATCTAGTATTTACTTCACTATATTTTTCTTCTGTTACGCCTAATTTGTTGTTTAGCTCATCTATTCAATATTTAAGAATTTTGTTTCTAAAATGATATGTGCTTCATTTTTACGTCTTCCTAGATTTTTTTGTTATCCCTAATTTCCTACTAATTTTCTTGTGATTTTATTTATTTTAAAAATGTTTTCTACAAAATTATCTATCTTACTTTCTAATATATAAAATGGCTGGGAAAGTTACTTAATATGTTTATTTCTCTGAATCAAATTGTTCTTTATTCCTTTTATGCTTGGTAAATTTGGATTATTAGCTCATATAATTTTCATCTTAATCTGTGAAGTTCTGAGGTCCCATTCTTTATTCCAGAGATACTTTGAGTATGTTTCTGCAGTATCCCAGGTGTTAGAATTTTCTTGAGGTGATTTTGGCCCTTGTGAATAGGCTAAATATAGACTAATTCAGGTACAATTTCATCATTTTATCTCAGGTTCAAGCCTGAGTCCCTGAGCTACTATTAGCCTTTGCCTCAGGCATCCATACTTCTTAATGCTCTAGTATTTGTTTCTGTTTGTTTTGTTTGTACCTTTACTGGTTTTGCAAGTAGGAGACTAGTTCCATAGAGATTTTTCTTCCTTCTTGGAGAATGGGAATTCATTAAAATGACATTTGGCATAAGGTCTAGTTATATTATATTGGAATTCATTCCCTTTGTATTTCCTAGTCTATCATGTTCTTAGACAACTTCTTCTCATATTGTTTTTGGTATCATTTTTCTGTGAATGATTTTTTCCCAGGTCCTTATTTATAGCTGAGCAAAGAGTATAGTTTTAGCACCTATAAATATTCAATAATCACTTGAAATATATTATAATATTGCTAAATAATCTTCTATTGCTTCCACAATACTGTGTAGAATATTTCATGCTTGCTGTAAATGACAACTTCAAACTGGCACAGCATGCTTTTTTTAAATGGCCTTTGGCAATGGGAATGGCATTTGAATCTTCATATGTCAAAAAGATTTTCTCCCTCACTGGAGAAGTTGAATTGAAAATGAATTCCTCACTTAACAGATACACTTTTAGGCTGCCACAATCCCTGATATGTTTTTTAGTTCATCTCATTTAAATTATATTATAATTATATGTAATTATAAATATATATAATTATATAATTATTATATAAATTATAAACATAATATATAATTATATATAAATTATATTATAAGCATTAGAATAATCAGTTTAATATTTTGAAATGATTAGTGACTTTGCAAATGTTAGGCCTTATATTATGTATCATGTCATTTAATCTTCATAGCAAATTTGTAAGATATGTATTAATATTTTATAGATGTAAATATAAATATAAATTTTGTAGATAGGGATACTAATGCCCAGAGAGTTTAAGTAGCTCAAATGTATGCTGAGCCAAAACTTATTTTTCTGTTTCAAGTTCAGTATACTTCTCATCAAATCATCACAACAACATGTTTCCAGTCTGTAAAACTTAATTTTGTCCAGACAAAATTAATCAAAATGGATCATTAACTTTCATTTTCTTGTACTGTCTATATTGTTTGGTTTTTATAATTTTGCAGACATAGATAAGAATAAAGAAATTATCTGAAGTCATTTTTATTTTTTCTGAGTCAATAATCTGACAAATGTAGTAAGACATTGCAGCATTATTACTGATTAAAAATTAATCATCCATTTTCCTATTTGCCCATATCTGTGCCAACTGAGATTTTACAAAATAATTTAAAATGTGCATGATTTTGGTAAATTACCCAAGTGTCATTCAATATCAGATATTAAGATTAGGTGACAAGAAACATATCTTGATGAAAGTTAGTTTAAATTATCTCACAAACTAGTTCCATCTAAATATCTGAGATTGCAAGTGATAACCTATTTCATTTCTGTCCCTAAGGAGTAAATGCAATTGGTTTATCCAACAGAGGTAAGAAAATGTTACATTTTTAAAAATTTCTCATTATTAAAATTTATTCAAATGAATATAAATTTACTTCTTGGATTTTAGCAAAATATAAATTGTACAAACCTTATAAGTGTAAATATTAAGTCATAAGAAGCACTATATTTTAAGGAGAAATAAGTATGAGAAGTGACTTCTTGTTAGTTTCTTAATTTAGAAGAAGTTATGGAGGAACTTCTGTTTCTGGCCAAGATGGAGTAACAAAAATATGGTTTGCTCTCACACCTAAAAGGAAAACAAAATCCCCATAAAGCCAGACAAAATACATGAAATAACATTTTAAGACACTCAATGAAGGTCAGTGGTCCTTAAGGGATGGGCAACAAATAAGGTGAGCCCTATGGTTGCACTGAGAGATTCCAGTCCATGGAGCAGGGAGAGAAAATTCAGACAGAACCCAGAGGATTTCTTGAATTGAGGAGATGGAACTTAGAGCCCAGAGAAACCATACCGACTAGATTTTGTAGGACAAAGTATAAGAAAGAGAGAGCGCTGCACAGAGAGAGAATCCTGGAGATCTGCAAAGGATCTCCCTTAAGTTTTCTGAAAATTACTGATCAGGGAAAGTGTGTGTGGAAACTATTCAAGGCAGGGAAATAATTATCCAAATGGACTCAAGGGAACTTTGCTGATTAGTAACACAGGTCAGGGAATAATACCTGTTCATAACAAACCAGACTAGGAAAACATATAGTTCTAGGACATTGAGTAAAGTAACTCAAGGTCTTGCCTCAAAACTGAGGAATAGTTATCTGTAGAATGAATACTGCTCAGGCCCCACCTAGCAAATAATAAAGGAAAGATCTCAAAGGATCAAACTGTTTCCAAGTAACTTAGCTGCATCTTAGAACAAAGTTCAAGAAGATTTATAGAAATGCAAAACTAGTCAGTGCTCAATAAGGTAAAAATTAACAATTTCTGGAATTCAATCAAATATTACCCAAGGCAGGAAAGCATGACCAGTAACAGGGAGTATAATTAATCAACTGAAACTGATTTAGAATTGTCTCAGATTTTAGAATTAGCAGAAAAGGGCATTAAAATGACTATTAAAACAGCATCCTATATGTTCAAATACTTAAGAGATCGGTAGAGACATGGCAGGTATAAATATTATCTATATAGAACTTTTAGAAATGGAAACTACAATGTCTAAGTGAAAAATACACTGGATAGGATTAGTGGCAGACATAGCAGTAGAAACTATCCAAAATGAAACATAGAAAAACTCATTTAAAAATTAAAAAGAGCATCTGTGAGCTGTGGAATAATTTCAAACAAAGGGAAGGCGAGGTCAGAAAAAAATTGAAAAATTAATGGCTGAAAACATTCCAAACTTGATCAAAATCAATCCATCAGGAGAATGAAGGGACTAAGGAAGTAAGGAATTATTGCTGGCTTATAACAAATGGCCACTTGAGTATACTGTTCATGAACATAAAGTAAGACCAAGCAGCCTGGTCAGTTGTGTTTTTCTTCACTCATGTTCATCTGTACAGGGTCATGGGCAGAGTAGGTGGAATGTTAGATTTAACCAGAACTGAGGTTTTGCAAGGAAGTATATCAAAGTCATAAGGGGAAAGAGGGACATTCTTTAATTATTTGTGGAGTTGTATTTCTTTTCTTACTAAACATCCATATTTTGGAATTGTCAATCTACCAGAGTTGTTAGTACCTAAGACCTTTTCATCAGACAGTTCTAGGTTTGAATTTTGTCCCACTACTAAGGTATGGAATGTTGAGTGAATTAATTAGCCTCTTTGTTCCTCATATTCCTCATCTAATAGTATCTATCTCTGGGATTGTTGGGGAAGTTAAATGAGGCAATACCTGAAAAGCATAATGCACAGCATCTTGAACATGGTAAAAGCTCAGTTACAACTGGATATATTATATAAATTGTCTCTAGTTCATTACTTACTCATTTTTTCACTTAACTGTGTTATTCTTAATAATATGGATTTGAATGACCTATATATAACTTAAGAATCAATCTTTCGTATTCCATTTGTGTTTTAAATAATTTTTTCCTAGCTTATTTTATTATAACTCTTTTCTTTACATTATTTTGGATATATAAAAGTTTTGAGTTATAGGTAAAATCTATTGATCTCATTTTTATTTCATTTGACTGCATTTAACCTTAGAAACAATTGCCTCCCTGAAGAATCAGATTAATATTCACACATGTATTTCTTTCTTATGTCTGGCTTTGATCATTTTGGGATTTGTTTGGTGATGACAAACATTTATGATGTCTTTAAAGACAAGGAATAGGCCATCCATCTTCAGTTTTCTATGCCCTGTAGTGCTTGTTTTCCTTGAATTCACAAGAAAACACATTACCTTATGTACCTTATGCATTAATTCATTCATTTGACAAGTTTATATTCATCACATACTAGACATTAGGTAATGTGCCTGGTGCTGGAAACAGAGTGGTGAATGAGCCAGAAGTCATCTTTGCCTTCACGGAGTTTAACTTCTGTACAGAAATTTTTAAAAAAATTAATTAAAAAGTGTTAAAAATTGCAATTAAAATAGTATGAAGGAAACAAAGATTAGGGGTTCTAAAATCTGGAAGAGATTCAGAATATGGAAGAGCTAGGAGGAGGAAAACTCCTAAAAATTCCTTAAAGTTGATCTAAAGATGACATTAAAGAGAAGACTGGAAGGAGAAGAAGAAACTTTACATGGAGATGAGTATTCCTCACAGAAAGTACAGCAGGTACAAAGTGGGCTTGAGATTATTTAAGACAATGAAAGAAGCCACTATAGCCAGAGCAAGATGAGATGGCAAAAGATGAGGTTATAGTCAGGGGGCCTGATCCTGTACAACCTGGTAAGCCATGATCATAATCATTATAGCTCATAAAAAAAGAAAAATCAAAACAAAACAAAACAAAACAAAAAACAACAACCACAACCATTTACTTAGCAAATAAATGAACAGCTAGAATGTATTATTGGGCTCTTGAAATTTGTATGGCATAACTAAACAGCTTTTAAAAAAATAATAAACTATTTTTAAAGAGGTTTTAGATTAGGGAAAAATTACATTGAAAGTATGAGGTATAAGGGATTCCCATGTTCTCCTCCATTCCCCTTCCACATCTTCCCCTATTACATCTTACAATTGTGTGGTACATTTGTTACTCTTGATGAATAAATATTAAAGCATTGTTACTAACCAAGGTCTATAGTTTACATTGTGGCTTACACTAAATTCCAATGCCTCAAAATGCCCTATGTCCCACCTGTTATGATGATGGACAACCTCCATCCCTCAAAACAAAGAGTATCTACAATGGCAAGCAAAACAGTTCCTTCCATCTGGCCCCTCACAATCTGAGGCAAAGCGGGCATTACAAGGTTCAGGAATGAACAAACATAAGGGGGAATGCAACTATACAAAGTAAATTTAATATTGTAGTAATGGAAAAACATGTAACATTGTTAAAAAGATTGGTTACCAGAGGTTCTGGAGGTGGGGGGGGGGCAGGGGGGAATAATAGGTGGAAAAAATAGTGTTTTTAATGTTGCCATTGAAGTTTGGTTGGCTTGTTGGAAATTATTTTTATATTAAATAAGAAGGGCTTTTTTATTTTATAAACATTCCATTTGAAGCTAATGTTTCTCAGAGGCACTGCTATTATTGTTATTGTGGTAGAAAATGTCTTTCAAATCTAATAACATATATTCTGAACAATAAAAAAAGTAAATGTCGGAGACAATGATTCTGGCAAAGATATAAGCTATAGGAAATTCTGAAATATCTTTCTTAAGTAACCCATTATTTCTAGAAATAAAAACAACTGAACAATGAAAGTTAGCCTCATTTATATTATAAAAGGCACTCTGTGGAAGAGACCACTTATATGATAGATCTTTTTTTCCCAAGGAAACAGTATTCCAGGGATGCTGGTTTTTATTTAAACTACAAAAGATATTGAATAATATAAATTGCTTTATTTGTAATATTTTCTTTTTCTTAAAACTAACAATTATATAATTACATTTATTAGATGATTACTATGTGTCAACATTGCAAAAAGAACTTTTTGTGTATTTAATTCCCATAACATTCTTATAAGAAAGATATTTTTATCACTTTTTTGCAACCAAGGTAACTGAAATTCAGACGAAATAAGCAGCTCCACTATATTTGTGCAGCTGTAAAATATTTAAGTTGGAATTCAAACTCAGGCAGTCTGGCATTAAAAACTAGAGCTTAACCTCTCTGGTATTTTATATATGTATAATTTCTCTTCTGGCCTTGGTGATATTTGATACACCTTATTCTTTTATAATATACTTTTAATTTTTAAAAAAAGATACTTAGATTACATAGATGTTGCATAAAAAATATGGGGGATTCCCACATGCCCCACTCCCTACCCCTCGCACATTTTCCCACATTAACAGCATCCTTCATTAGTGTTGTACGTTTACTACAATTGATGAACACATTTTGGAGCATTGCCACTAATCATGGATTATAGTTTACATTGTAGTTTACACTCTCTATCACACAATTTAGTAAGTTATGACAAAATATATAATGGCCTGTATCTGTCATTGCAATGTCATTCAGGACAATTCCCAAGTCCCAGAAATGCCCTTATATCGCACCTATTTTTTCCTCTTCCTTCCCTCAGAACTTCCAGTGGCCAGTGTCTCCATATCAATGGTAACAGTTCTTCCATTGCTAGAATAACAATAAGTCTATAGTAGAATAACAGTAAGTCTACTCTAGTCCATCATTCATTCCCCAATCCTGAGGATTCTGGGATGGTGATGCCTACTCCTCCTCTAGTTGAGAAGGGGCTTCAATCCCATGGGGCAGATGGATGGGACTATCTTGCTTGCAGTGGCAGACTTTCTCTGTTCCTTTGGATGGTTGCTGTCCATCATCATCTCCTTGTTAGTTGTCCTGGGTGAGTCCAATGAACTGGGGAGTAGGTGTTGCAACTCTGTTGTGATATTTGATTCATTTTAAGTAATCATGTAAGAGCACTATATCTGGTGTGTTGGAAAAATAGTGACTCTTGTTAAAAAAAATATTCCTTTATGGTAAACATGATTTAAGTTACAGAAAAAAAAAAGTTTTTTCCCTTTTTTATTCATTTATAATAACTTAACAGTAAATGAAAATTTGAACTACTTTGTCACTGCAGTAGACCTGTCAGGGAGATTGTATATTGAACTCTTACTCTGCCCTCCTCACCATGGTTTTGGGGTGGAGATGGAGAACAATGTTTAGGAAAGGCCTCCTAGAGGCGAGGACATCTAAAATAAGATCTGGATGATAAGTAGTAGTTAGCCAATGAATGAATGCTTCAGAAAGATGGGGTGTAAAGAATGTGAATTTAAATACATAAAAGGAGTACCAAATACCTGGAGAATAAATTGCTAAAGTAATGTGAGTCTATGCTGAAGAGATAATGATGGGTCAGGTCAGGAAGAATTTTAGAAGCTAATATAAGTAGTGTGGACTTTATTATAAAAACAATAGGGAATCATGGAAGATTTACACATGGTTATATCATGTTCGTATTTTCATCTTAGTATAACTCTAGCTACAGTGACGGTAATGGAAAGAAGAAGAAAAACAAAAGACTGAAGGCAAAGATGTCAGCTAGAAAAGAGTTGCAGTGAGGCTTGCAAGAACTATGTTACCTCAAGTAAGCAGAGGAAATGAGGGCATGAATAGATTTGAGAGCTATATGGGAAGTTGAATAGACAGAACTCTGTGATGGATTAGATATTTGCTATAAAGGGAAAAACAAGATTCTAAGATAATTTCCATGCTTCTCATTCAAGAAACCAAATGGAAAATGCATGGCAACACTACTTAAATAGATAGTGCAGGTGGACACGTTGGTTAGAATGGGGAGTAGTTTGGAAAGGAAAGAAAATGAGATTGGGATTGGTCTTACTGACACGAGGGTCTAACAGTCATTACTGGGATTGGGGTAGAGCTCAAGATTCAGGATCATCAGCAAATTGATGTTCCCTAAGCAATGCAGTTGGACTATCTCCAACACAGGAGAAAATGTGTCAAGAGAGAAGTGAATTCTTATGCCCTAATGTGGGGTACATCATTATTTATAAATGGGGAATAAATATGGGTGCCCCCAAATCATACTATGAAAGACTGAGAGGAGTCTCTGTGTCTGTTAAAATTTACCATTACAAGGAAAATATTAGAATATCGAAGTTATTCTACTTTCCCAACATTCTTGAATTGAACTTTTCCCCAGGTGGATGGAATGGTTCTAGAGTTATACTATTCATATCTGCTAATTTTGCTATTCTCAGGAAGACTGATGGAAAATGGAATTTCTATGTTGGGTTCAACAAGAAAAAACCAACATCTAGAGCAGTTTTAGAACACAAGAATCCCATTACTCTGAAATTATAAATTGATTTAAATCCCCATTATATCAAGATATCCAAGTACTTATATTATGACCTCAGTGAAATTTCATTCTGAAGATACTTAAAGAACAACTATATTTAGTATTAAGTATGTAAATGAAAAATGATTTACTATATAGATGTATAGTTATTGTATAGATGTAAAGATTCTGCAATAGTTAATAACTTTAGAAACTTGAGAGCTCAAAAGCTATCCCTGAAATTTCCTCTCTCTAAGAAATGGCACTAAATATAATTTTAGAAATTAAAAAGAGAAAAATAATGTTCTCATTCTTAGCTTGTTTTATTTATTTCTTTACTTATTTATTGTTCATTCATTGTTTCTTTTTTCCCTTTTTTTCCCATATAATAAACTTTACTGATAGAGAAGTTTTAGATTGCATAAAAGTTACATCAAAAGTATAGAAGATTCCCATATACTCCAACCCTTCCCCTCCCACATTTTCCTCTATTAATAACGTCTTACATCATTGTGGTATATTTGTTACACTTGATGAACAATTGTTACTAACCAAGGTCTATAGTTTACATTATGGTTTACACTTCTAAGTGTAAAATTTTATAGGATTTGATAAAATGTAAAATAGTCTGTATTCATTATTGCAATATCATGCAGAAAAAATCCAATGCCCTAAAAGTGCTCTATGTTCCACCTATTCTTTCGTCCCCCTTCCCAAAATACACAATAATCTCTGATTTTCAGTTGTATTTTCTGGTATTATCCAGAAATAGTGTATATTTGTGGATGTTTACATATCCTCTTATTTTGCTTGCAAAAAATGCAGATTTTAAAAAGAGGTTTTTAGATTTACTATCATTAACCTTCTCTCTCTTTCATTATGTAATTGACTACATACATAACATATTAATTTTTTATTAAAATTTATTAAATTTTTAGCAATGTGCTTTTTTATAAGTCCACAGGCTTATTGGACTTATAAAAATACCTTGCTTCTTGAAATTTTGATCATTCTTTGGCTCCATCAAAACCATGTCCTTCACAACAATTGCAACTAGCAGCAAAGAAAATAATCAGAATATTAAATGGTATTTTCAACTGTAATTATCTGAAATAAAAGATTTCAAGCATTTGCTCAAGTTTTATTTTAATTGAGTCTCATGATTCATGATGTTTGTAAATCTTGCCAGCTAGCCTGAGGCCTGAGGTACATCTCTTTTTTTTTTTGGCTTGATATAAAATTAGTCTTGTAGTGGTGCAAAAATTGTCAGGGCTTATAAAATGTGTCATGTTTTATTTTGGCACTAAATTCCATTCTTTAAAATCCTATACTAGCTGCTTCTCTGTTTAAATGTTCAGCAGCAGGTGAACAAAATGTGACATGTTTAGGTGGGATGATTCGTTTTTCTCCTCTAGCTCTACTCTTTTAATTTACTTACACCGGAACATTAATTATTTTATCCTTTTCAAGCGAACATAGGGTATAAGAAGCCTCACTCAAATGTTGAAACAAATGAAATAAGTAAAGGAGATTCACATTTATTAAGTGTTTAGTATGTATTTACTAGAGCATGTCTTTAAATATATCACTGGAACTTCAGAACTATACTTCAAGATAGGAAAAACTTTGCCCATTTTACAGATGATGAAACTGAATCACAGAGGGCTTATTTAGAGCAATATCTTACTGTCCCATAGTTATTAAAGGACAGAAGAAGGAGTCAAAACCTTCTTAGTCCCAAGCCCACATTACTATGAGTCTCTTTTAGTTTGGTATTTCCCAAATCATGTTTATACATGAGATTTCAGAAACATTTGATGACAATTATAATATTAATAAACAACACATACATGGTCCTTATTTTGTGCCAGGCACTGATTAAATACTTCACATAAGTCAACTCAAAACAATCCTATGGAATAGATTCTATTATTATTTCCAGTTTACAGGTAAGGAAGAAATTTTAAATAATTTGCCAAAGGTCCTCCAGCTAATAAATAGCAGAACTGAGATTCAATCCTAATGAGTTATTTCACAACTGTTGGATCCTGTAGTTATATTTATATACTCACAATAGTTAAAAAAAAAAGTGTCAGGAGTTTCTGAGTCTTTGAAATTCACCCAGAACCAACTTTCCACAGGAGTCCATCAATCCTGAGGTAAAAAGATCGGTCTTAAACTAAAAGAATGAAGTAGATACACCCATGGCAGAGTTTAAACTGTATTATAAACTTTTAAAAAAATTTAAAGAAGCTTTAGATTACATAAATGTTACATAAAAAATATAGGGGGTTCCCATATACCCCATCCTATCCCTCTCCCACATTTTCCCAAATTAACATCTTTCATTAGTGTCATACGTTTGTTAAAATTGATGAACACATATTGAAGAATTGTTACTAACCATGGACTAATGCTTACATTATAGTTTATACTTTGCCCCACACAATTTTATAGGTTTTAACAAAATGTATAATGACCTGTTTCAGCCATTGCAATGTCATGCAGGACAATTCCAATGTCCCAAAAATATCCCCATGTTATACCTAGTCTTCCCTCTCTCTCCCCTCAGAAACTCTGGTAGCCACTGCCTTTAGATCAATGATACATGTTCTTCCATTACTAAAATAATAATGTCTATAATAGAATAATTATAGAATAATAATAAGTCTACTTTAGTCCATTGTTCATTCCCCAAGCTTGAGGATTTTGGGATGGTGATGCCAACTCTGTTTCTGATTGAGAAGGGGCTTAGATCCCATGGGGCAGGCAGATAAAACTGTCTTGCTTGCGGTTGTAGATACTCTCTAGTTTTAGGGATGAGCATTGCCCATCTTCATCCTTTTGTCAATTGTTCTGGGTGAGTCCAGTGAACCGGAGAGTAGGTGTTGCAACTCTGCTGAGCATATTAACCAGCATGTGAACAGATTGAAGATTTAAGTCTTTGGGACATATATTTAACAAGTATAGTGCTAATTAATATGAAACTGTTCATCTTGCCATAGTGTGTTATCTCAGTGGGTGGAGCCCCACACAATAAACAAGAAAATATTAAACTGCCATCCTGGAGAGTCCTGCTATATTTACAATTAGGTATGCAAGAATTTCTTGAGAACATAGGCAGTGCCTAATAAAAGAAAACAGACCAATATGTCAAGCCTTCAATATTATCGCATGTAACTATAAATCTTATTCTTCAAAAATTGAAACTTAATAGTTACCATAGGTTCTGAGGAGAGGGGACAAATAGAATAGATGGAGCAGAGGGCATTCTTAGGGCAATGGAATTGTTCTGCATGATCTGGCAATGATGGATACTCTCCATTTTAAATTTTGTCCAAACCTATAAAATTTTACAGTGCAAAACATAAACCATAATGTAAACCATTGTCCATGGTTAGTAACAATGCTTCAATATTTGTACATCAGCTGTAACAAATGTACCATCTGCATGTAAAGTGTTATTAATAAAGGAGAGTGGGAGAGGTGGAGGGCATTGGGTATATGGGAATTCCTATCCTGGGGAGTCCTGCTACATTCTCTAATAGAGTGGCAAGAATCCCCCCAGTACATGGGCAGCATCTAAAGAGGGAGAACAGACTATTACATGAGGCTCTTGATATTGATGATTGTACTCATGAACCTTTTCTTGTGAAATTGAATCTTAGCCTAGTATTATATCTTGCTTAAAAGTTACCTTCTGAAAGCCTCCTTGTTGCTCAAATGTGACCTCTCTCTAAGCCAAACTCAGCATATAAACACACTACCTATGCCACCCTGGCTTGGGACATGACTCCCGGGGATGAGCCTCCTTGGCACCAAGGGTTTATTACCAAGTGCCAACTAGTGATGCACCTGGAAAAAGATTTTGACCACAAGGGGAAAATATTAAACACAAATGAGTTTTTATGGCTAAGAGTGTTCAAAATGAGTTAAGAGGTCATTCTATATATTAAGTTTATACACATCTCAGCAATATTTCATTAACTGCCATAGTAAACAGTGCCTCAAATGATGGGACTTTTGAGGGCTCTATAGACATGTAGACACTATAAGCAGGACAGAAAATTTCAGGAATTTGGCACCCTGTTAGTCAGTCTTAATTTGGAATATATGTTCCCCAATATATCAGAGTTAGAATCATTTATAAGTTCCCTACACAAGGCTCTTCTGCCCCTTTCATTTGAACCTGTAATTAGCACCGTACATGTTAATTATATGCCCCTGAGACTTAAATCTTCAGTGTGATCATATGCCATTTGAGCCCTGAATCTCAGCAAAGTTGCAATATCTTTTGTCAGTTGTCCTGCATGAGGAGAAAATCAAGTTTCTTGGGTATTTGATTGAGAGGATGAAGGGATTTTCACTTTACATGGATCCTAAAGGATCCTAAAGGAAAAGCCATTGCAACAGATTTGGAAATTTAGGCCATCTTTACTGACATTTGTGTTTTAGTCAGCAATATATGGTGAGCTTTCTAATTCACAGCCAGTCCTTTTTGACAAAAGTCTATATTTAATTGAACAATATTGGAAGGCTGCCAAAAAGTAGCCTGGATAATGTGGACTCATCTTATTCCCTGTCATATGTATTTAAGGCTTTAACTGTTCAATATCTCTTAATCATGGCCCAGATCTTGGATTCTTTACAATCACTCAGGAAGAAGAAAAATAATTCTACATATAACATGAATAATACAGCATCTCTGATTAAGCCTTTTAAAAGTCAAGCAATTTCTAAGTTGAATAACTTTAAGAAGTTTTAAAATTATTTGTTAATAGTCTGAAATAGAAGAATGTGTCATAGAACTCTGATTTCCACATGTCAAAATATGATTTTCAAGATCCATCCCACTATTTACAGTAGATTTGTTTGCACTGTTTATTTTAAACCACACATGAGGTTTTTGAATCATTTGTAAGAGTAGTAATAAAAAATATGTTTTTACCTTTTGAAAACATTTTAAAAATCAGAGATACCTACAGTAATTAGTTAGAGATCTATAATATTCAATACCCAAATATCCATCAAGAATAGAATAGTCAAACAATGTGGTGTAGTCATAAAATTTAACAGCACAGAGTAGTATAAAGATTGAGAATGAACATAATAAAACTATATGCAACACTATGGATGGCTAAGTATGATTTGATTTAGTTCAAAAACTAATAAAAGCTTATAAAAGATGACTAGAAATAGCAAATCTGCAGAGTTGGAAAGCAGATTAGATGTTACAGGGAGAGGAGGGAATGGGGAAAGTAAAAGGGAGGAGTGTGAAAAACAAAAAAATGAAATGATGAAACTAATCCATTGTATAAAAAGCATTTACACTTGGAGGATTATAGCTTGGAAGTGGACACAAGGGAATTTTCTTGGATGCTGATAATGTTCTGTTTGATTTAGCTACAAATTACATAGTTGTGTATTATTTGTATGTGTATTTTAATTCAATAAAAATTTCACATTAAAGATATATACATATGAATATATATATTCAGCATTCTGGATTTATGGATTTTATTTGAATAATAGGCTAGAAATGATAATGCTGATGAGTGCTGAAAAATATACTTGTTGATAAATCAGTAATAAATGCTCACCAAAGCTAAACAGGTAGACTGTTTCATTTTCATAAATATTCTAACATTATTTCAGCACTAAACATTAATTTTTGTAAACATGATCTCTTCCAGGTATGTTGTTTTTTCTTGAAATGAAAAAATATACATGACTCTAATACTTCCTGTTGAAGAGACATTTTTATGATTTATTCCTTTAGAATTTGTAACTAAAGAAATCTCTAGAGAATTTGACAAGTGCGAATTAATGATATATTAAGATGTTACGAAATTCCATTTAGAAAATTTTCCAAAGTTTATTTTTAAAAAGTCTTATTAAACTGAATGTATTTACAGAATTCCTTAAATCTATTTGGGGGGGGTATAAAATGGGGTAAAAATGAACAAATTGTGGAGTTATGAAATTACATAGTCTACAAATGGGAAATTTTTCTTAATTTGTTACTGAGATCCTTAAGGTCTAGAAAAGTTTCCTAATCATTTTGGAATCATCTCCCATACCTAGCATAATAACCTGCACTTCATAGGCTTCAATGAATAATTGACAGTGAATAGATTACTGCCCTTGAAGATTTCATTTTGTTTGTAGGTGTACATCCTGCTACAAATCAAAGCTCCATGTTTACTGTGAGTTGCTTATTTTTCTACAGCAATTAGAGAGTTAAGGACTGAATGAAATTACAAAGGAAATATGGAGTAGAAAGAGTGCCTGACCTGAAGATGCTAACCCCTCAGGTGGTGCTAAATGAACAATACTGTCACCCTGGATTTCTCTCTCTCTCCCTTCCAAAGTTCTTTAAAATTATTTTACTTTGGCAACATCCTTGGTGGTGGCTGAAGAGATATGCCTAGAAGTTTAATCTTTATTCTCATTAGTACCTAATTTCATAACAACAATGATAGAAATGAGGCTAGTTTTCACTTTGTTTCTAGTCTATTCTGTCCATTAACAAACTCTGTAGACAGGAGTAAGCAAGAAAAAAGTTTTAAGTATTTATCCAGATAATCCAAGAAAACATGTAATAAAATATCCACACCATGAAACAGTTTTCCAACCTATTTTAGGACAGAATATATTTTGCTTTTTAAAAAACCACTTAAATATTACAACCCTCTTGTTTACTCTTCTACTACGTACCTGATTTTGAGCACTTTTAAAGTGTATAAACAAAGAAAAGAATCTATTTTCAACTATTACCATTAAGTTATAAATCCTATTTACCAATCTGACCAAAATAAGTACTGGTGAGACATATTATAAATACCAATTATAACAGTGCTTATTTCTAGGCTACAGGCTTACACACAGGCAGTGGGATTTCTTGTAAGTGGGATCATGGAGGGCAGATATGTCATGTGCTCACTGAAGTTCACACTTGTGAATCAATCTAATTTATTTTATTTTGATACTGGTCC
>JAQZBX010007172.1:25864-51418 GCA_029593785.1 Cabassous unicinctus
TTTTTTTTTTTTTTTTTGAGTATTGTGCAATACTTTTGTAACTAGAAGGGAAAGAACAATAAAAGTTATTTAGAAAATATATCTAACATATATTGAGAGATTTCCAGGTGCCAAACATCATGCTAGGTATCATACATGCATTACATCATTTAAGCCTCACATGTATTATGAGTAAGTTCTCCAGAAAAACAGAATTGACAGGATATATACATGTAAATTTTAAGAAATTTATTACAGAAATTGGCTCCTGCAACTGTGGGGATTGGCAAGAACAAATTCCATAGGGCAGGCTGCAAGTTGGGAACTTAATGGTTAGGTTGAATTCCCCAGGGGAAACTGGCTCGCTGGAGTAGAAAAAGAAATTCTTTCTGACTGCTGAAATCTTCAATTTTCCCTTTCAAGCCTTCAACTGATTGGAATGAAGAAAATGCTCTCATTGCCAAAGGCAATCTCCTTTGTTGACTGTAGATGTAATTAGCTGTAGATGCAATCAACTCACTAATGATTGAAATCTGTCTACAAATACCCTCACAATACCATTCAGTCCAGTGATTCCTTAACTAAACAACTGTATACTACAACCTAGTCAAGTTAATACATTAAATTAACCATCATATAATATAGTGCATTATTTCTAGTCACATAGTACAGATGAGGATAATGAGCCTTGACGATGTGAAATAAATTGAACTAAGACCTACAGTTGATAAAGGAAAGAATAAATTAAGGCCAGTAAGACTTCAAAATGCATTTTATTAATTATTGTATTAAATTACCTCTTGGTAATTTTTAATCCCTCCCTACCACCAAATAATATAATCTTGTGTAAGCTGATTATCCTTTGTATGGTGTGAACATTTTTGGTATAATGAAATTACTTTTCATTTTAGTTTGCTCTTATTTTAAAAGTGTCATATGCAAGTTAGAAAACAATGACCATCTCACTTCTGTATACTTATTGTTTTACCCCCATATAATACTCATTATTTTTATTAACTTCCTATATTGTTTAATAGCTTCTATGTAAAATAAAAGGTTTTAAAAGAAATGGGTATGTGCTGTAAACTTCAACTAAATTTGTTTTAAAGAAGCTTTAGATTACATAAATGCTACATCAAAAATATAGGGGATTCCCATTTACCCCCTCCCCTTTCCCTCCCATACTTTCCCACATTAAATCATATTTCATTACTGTAGTACATTTGATATACCAATTGATGAACACATACTGAAGCATTGCTACAAACCATTGACATTAGTGTACATTATAGTTTACACTTTGCCCCACCCAATTTTACAGGTTTTGAAAAATTGTATACTGGCTTGTATCTGTCATTGCAATGCCATGCAAGACAATTCCAATGTCCCAAAAATGCCCCCATGTTTAACCTATTCTTCCCTCTCTCTCCCCTCAGAACCTCTGTTGGTCACTGTCTTTATATCAATGTTACAAGTTCTTCCATTGCTAGAATAATAAGTCTACTTTAGTCCATAGCTGCATTCTCCCCTTATGTTTGTTCATTCCTCAGGCTGAGGATTTGGGGATGGTGATGTTATGTTTATGGCCTTGTGACTCTAATCTTTTACCCCAAATAAATATCCTTTGTAAAACCCAAGTTACTTCCCCCACCAAAGTCTGTTGCCACATATTGGAGCAAGGTGGCTACCCATCTCTGTGAGGCTTAAGCCTTCCTCTTGCTAGATCTCAGCTCTAGCCTGGCAAAAGGCTTTGTTTCTCTTTCCAGGGCTCAATTCTTTCCAGGCTCTGCTTCTCTGTTCTCTCCACAAGGTCAACTGAGGACTATCAGGGTCTCTCTCTTCCCAGGGCCTCTGCCATGTCTAATGAGCCTCCTCTTTCCTCACATATCTGCTTCTCTGTGTTCTTCTTTGTGTATTTACTTCCTGGGGTTCCAGCATCAAAACTCCCAAACTCCCTCCTCTGCCATGTCATTTTCTCTGTGAGTCCCTGGCCAACTAGGGAGTAAAAATGAAAACTCTGAACTTAACAATCAAAGGGGAACACACTCAGAGGAACAGACCAGTTTGCAAACACAATTTAATATCTATTTTTGGAATTCATAAACAATGCCAAACTACTACACCTCTCAAATGACATTCCAATTCACTTTGAAATCTTTTAGCCATAAAAACTCATTTGTATTTAATACTTTCCCCTTTGGGTCAAGGTCTTTTTCCAGATGCATCGCTGGTCAGCACTTGGTAATAATCCCTCAGTGCCAGGGATGATCATTCCTGGGAGTCATGTCCCACAGTAGGAGGAAGCTAATGCATTTATATGCTGAGTTTGGATTAGAAAGAGGCTACATTTGAGCAACAAGGTAGCTTTCAAGAGGTAACTCTTAGGCAATATATAGTACTAAACTAAGCTTCAATTTCACAAGAAAAGGTTCAGAAATACAACCATCATTTACAAGGGCTGGTATAATTGTCTGCCCTTCTTTGCTAGGCACTGCCCATGTACTTGGGGGATTCTTGCCATTCTATTAGAAAATGTAGCAGGACTTCCCAGGATGGGAATTTAATATTCTTTCAGTTATTGTGTGGGTCTCCACCCATCAAGACAACACTACATGGTCACTTGAACATATTAATATGCCATAGAGGCATGCCCAGGTATACCCCTCCCTGCACATTCCCCCATCACTGACACCCCACACCAGTGAACCCCTCCTGCCACATTTGTGACTCTTCTGCTATCCAAAACCTCCCCCAAAATAAGACAAAAACAAAAAACAAAAACAAAAAACAACAACAACAAAAAAAAACCCACAAAAAAAACAAATAAAAATAATAAGAAAATAAAATAAAATTTTAACTCTTAGCCAGAATGAGAGGGCATGTAATGCCCTTCCAGACAAATATCACAAAGACCCCCTCTAAATTCTAACTTTTTTCTTATGCAGTAATTTTCTTTAATATTATCAGAGAAAGAGCAAGCCTTTATGTCTTATTATCCCAATCTCTAAAATTATGGTTCTATAAGTTTAGAAGTAGTTCAAAGAAAAACATAATTTCTTAATTGTATCCATATATTTCTCTTACTAGTCAAAGACATGTTATTTATAATTTTCTCTAATTTTTCTTTTCAGATAATTCCATTTTATCTCTTCTTATTAAAGCTCCCTGACAATCAATGACTTGATAGTTATAAGCTGTCAATCTGTAAAGTTTGGGACATTTACTTTTCTTAAAGGAAATTTTCCATTGTGGATAGGATCTTACATATTTCAGATCTTCTTAGAATTACTTTTTTATTTTGCTCTCATAATATTATTTGATGTTCAAAAATTATTTAACTTCCCCCTATCTTGTTTTTCTGAATTTAAAATACTTATTGCTTATTTAAGGTAATATCTTCCAAAATAAACATCAAAAAGTAGCTCAAACATAAAGTGAAAAAAGGTGTGTTCCTGATTAACAATTAGCTCTCAACAAGATGAATTGGGTATCCAGGCTCCTCTCACTTGTGGCCCTATCATCTTCAATTCATTGCTTCCAGAGTTGTAGTGCTTATCTTCAATCTAACAGCTGAGGTAACAGTGTGGCAAATTACACATGGGAGATACTATGGGTCAGGTCAGAAAGCGATAGATGCCTCTTTTGCTCACATTCCTTTAGCTACAAATTGGTCAAATTGCCACATCTAACTACCAGGCAAGCTGGGACATATAGTTTAAGAGTATGCATTGAAAGAAAAGGAAAGGGGTTTGGTTAACAGCTTAGCCAGTCACTCTCCTTCTGTTGAACTCAAATTAAAGTGTCAATTATCAAGGACAAAAGACAAGCTTCTCCTCTCAAGGAATTTGTAATATAGTTAGATAAAAAAAACTTATTCACATATAACAAGGAAATGGAATGTGAGATTAGCATCAGTCAAAACATGGTTCAAATGACTCACATCCATAGTCTCAATTGCCAACAGAAGCCATTGTGGGGGAGGATGCACTTTCTCTGAGGAACCCTTGCCCTGGGAGAGTGGGAAACATGTGGAGAAGGGACAGAGGGGGACAACCATTCTGTTAACTCCACTGACCCTAATATTTTAATAAATAGACCCATGCCTTAGTGCTGTGAATTTGGAGTGCTAATGTTTTTGAGTGTGTTGCACAGTTCCATTTTTTATCTTAAATTTTATTCAGTAACATATAAAATACCCAAATTTTCCCATTTTATCCCCTTTCAAGAATAGAATTCAGTGGTTTTAATTATATTCACGATGTTTTACCACCATCACTACCACCCATTACCAAAACTTTCATTTTACCTCAAACAGAAACTTCTACTGTGGTAGTTTGAGACTGTATGTATCCCAGAAAAGATCATGTCCTTTAAACTTGTCCATTCCTGTGGTCCATTCATGTGGGTGTGAACTTATTGTAGGTATGACTATTCAATCTGATTACTTCAATAATCCCCCAGAAGCAGAGAGAAAGCCACAAAGCAGGAAGCTGTGAATCCCAGCAGATGCCTCCATGTGCCTTGCAATATGAGAGAGGATTCCAGAATCACCAAAGCTGGTCTACGGAGAGAAAAGCATTGCCTGATGAAGAGTTGATTTGGACATTTTCTTGGCCTCAGAACTGTAAGCTTGTATGTTAATAAACCCCGTTGTAAAAGCCAACCTATTCTTGTTATATTGCTTTCGGTAGCTTTTAGAAACATCTACTAAAACATCTATGAATTAAGCACGAACTCCCTATTACTATTTTCTGGTTGCTAAAACAAATACCATACAATGGTTTGGCTTAACAACAAGAATTTATTGGCTCATGGTTTTGAGGCCAGGAGAAGTCTAAAATTGTCAGCAAGGTCATGCTTTCTTCCTGAAGACTGCTATGCTGTGGATGGCTGCTGACAATCTTTGGATTCCTGACTTATCTATCACAGAGCAATTCATGTGGTAATGTCCTTTCCTTTCTCTTCTGGGTTCTGTTGACTTCCAGCTTCTTCCCCTGAATATCTCTCTTTCTGTCTCAATTTTATTTTGCTTATGAAAGACCTCAGTAATCAGTATTAAAACCTAATTTGATTCAGTTGACCACACAACTAAAAATAATATTTTCAAAAGGTCCTATTTACAATGAGTTCACACCTGCAGGAATGGATTTAGATTAAGAACATGTTTCTTTTTTGCTGGGGTATATAATTCAATCATGTGCCATCAATGATATTCAGTATAATCACATAGTGTGTATTCATGACTTAAAACATTTTTATAGCATTTTCATTATTCCAATAATAATAATAAATAAAAAAAAAAACTGGGAAGCGGGTGTGGCGCAAAGGATAGAGCACCCGTTTACCATATGAGAGGCCCCAGGTTCGCTTCCCAGCGCCTCCTTGTGAGGGCAGGCCGGCTCGCACGGCGCCATGGGCTGATGCGGCAAGACCTCACAGAAAGGGGGAGATAAGCAGACACAGAGAAGACACGCAGCGAATGGACACAGCAGCACAAGCAGCAAGGGAGGGGATAAATAAAATAAAATAAATAAATCTTTAAAAAAAAACAAAAAAACCCCAAACAAACAAAATTCATCACCTCTCAATCTCAATGGTTCCCCTGCCATACATAGCTGCTACTCTGTTTCTTCTACTAGTATATTTGTATTTATATTTTGTAAAAGTAGTCCTATATATGTACTATCACCCATATTCATGTTTTACATTAGGTTTCTGGTATACAGTCCCAGTTTTATATATATATATATATATATACTTTTTTTTTAAGATTTATTTATTTATTTATCCCCCCCTTGCTGCTTGTGCTTGCTGTGTCCATTTGCTGTGTGTTTTCTCCGTGTCTGCTTATCTCTCCCTTGCTGTGAGTTCCCGCTGCATCAGCCCACCGCGCCACGCGGGCCGGCATTCCCTCACAAGGAGGCCCCGGGAAGCGAACCCAGGGCCTCCCATATGGTAAACGGGAGCTCTATCCATTGAGCCACACCCGCTTCCCTCAGTTATATTTTTTAGCTTTCCTTCTGGTAATATACATGGCCTTAGACTTACCCTTTTAACCACTGTCATACCCATATGATATCTCTGCTAGGTATAAACATTATAATGTGCTTTAACCATTTCTGTTCCTTTCCAAAGATTTATAAACAACCTTTTTGCCAATTCTGCACAGATTAACCTTCAGCTTTTCATTCTCTACCCTCATTTGATTTTCTGGTAACCTATATTTTAATTATTAACTCCATGAGTTTACTTAATATGTTTAGTTCATAATAGCACACTCAAACAATATTTTTCTTTTTGTGTCTGGCTTGCTTCACTCAACATAATGTCCTCAGTTTCATCCACGTTGTCATATAATTCACGACTTCATTTTTCTTACTGCTGCATAATATTCCATCATGTGTATACACTACAATTTGTTTATTCCTTCATCAGTTGATGGACACCTGGGTTGTGTCCAACTTTTGGCTATTGTGAATAACACCACTATGAACATTGGTGTGCAAATGTCTGTTCATGTCACTGCTTTCAGTTCTTCTGGGTATACACCTAGTAATGGTATTGCCAGGTAACATGGCAAGTCTATATTCAACTTCCTTAGGAGCTGCCAAACAGTTCTCCACAGTGGCTGTACCATTTTGCATTCCCACTAACAGTGAATAAGCATTCCTATCTTTCCACTTCCTCTCCAACATTTATAGTTTTCTGACTTTTTAATAGTGGCCAGACTCACAGGTGTGAAATGATATCTCATTGCAATTTTGATTTGCATTTCCTAATCAAAGGTGATGTTGAACATTTTCTAATGTGTTTCTTCTACAGTTATATTTCTTCTTTGAACAATTGTCTTTTCAAGACTTTTTTTTTTTTAAGATTTATTTTATTTATTTATTCCCCCCCATTGTTTACATTCACTGTGTCTGTTTGTTGGGTGCTCATCTTCCTGTTTAGGAAGCACTGGGAACTGAACCCAGGACCTCCCATGTGGGAGGGAGGCACCTAATCACTTGATCCATCTCTGCTTTCTTGTGTCTCTCGTTATGTTTTCCTTCTTGTGTCTCTTGTTATATCATCTTGTTGCATCATCTTCTTGTGTCAGCTCCCCATGCCAGCCTGTCATGTCAGCTCACTGTCTTGCTCGTCTTCTTTAGGAGGCACCAGAAACCGAACCCAGGACCTCCCATGTGGTAGGCGGGGGCTCAAATGCTTGAGCCTCATCTGCTTCCCAAGACTTTTGTCCATTTTTTTTTAATTGAGTAGTTTGTCTTTTTATTGTTGTGCTGCATGATCTTTTTATATATCATGGATATTAAACCCTTGTTGAATATTTGATTGCCAGATATTTTATTCCATTGAGTTGGATGCCTTTTCACCCTTCTCACAAAGTCCTTTGAGGTGCAAAAGTATTTAATTTTGAGAAGGATCCATTTATCTATCTTTTCTTTTGTTGCTTGTGCTTTGGGTGTAAGATTTAAGAAACTACCACCTTACAAAAAGATCTTGAAGATGTTTTCCTACATTTTCTTCCAGGATTTTTATGGTTGTTGCTTTTATATTTAGGTCCTAGATCCATTTTGAGTTAATTTTTCTATACAGTATGAGATAACGGTCCTCTTTCTTTCTTTTGGCTATGGCTATTCAGTTCTCCCAGCACCATTTGTTGAATAGACTGTTCTGGCCCAGCTGGGTGGGCTTAACAGCCTTGTCAAAAATCACTGGATTGTAGATGTGATGGTGTATTTCTGAGTTCACGAATCGATTCCATTGGTCACAATCTCTGTCTTTATGCCAGTACCATGCTCTTTTTACCACTATAGCTAAGTAATATGCTTTAAAGTCAGGAAGTGAGAGTCCTCCAACTTCATTTTCTTTTTTGACATTTTTAGCTATTCAGGGTTCCTTACCCTTCCAAATGAATTTGATAACTGGCTTTTCCATTTCTGAATAAAGGACTGTTGGGATTTTTATTGGGATTGTGTTGAATTTTTAAGTCAGTTTGGGTAGAATTGACATCTTAACAATAATCTTCCAGTCCATGAACACAGAATGTCCTTCCATTTAATTGACTTCTTCAGTTTCTTTCAGCTAAGTTTTGTAGTTTTCTGAATACAGGTCCTTTATGTCCTTGGTTAAGTTTATTCTTAAATATTTGATTCTTTTAGTCACTATTATAAATGGAATTTTTTTCTGATTTTCTCCTCAGATTGCACATCAATAGTGTATACAAATACTATTGATTTTTTGCATATTAATCTTTTATTTTGCCACTTTGCTGAACTTATCTATTCATTTTAATAGCTTTGTTGTGGATATTTCAGGATTTTCTAGGTATGTGATAGTATCATCAGCAAATAGTGAAAGTTTTGCATCTTTCTTTCCTATTTGGGTGCCTTTTATTTCATTATCTAGCCTAATTGCTCTAGCTAGAATTTCTAGCACAATATTGAATAACAGCAGTGACAGGAAGCATCCTCATCTTATTCTGGATCTCAGCTGGAAAGCTTTCAGTCTTTCACCATTGATTAAAATGCTAGCTGTAGGTTTTTCATATATGAACTTTACCATATTGAGAAAGCTTCCTTCTATTCCTCTTTTTGGAGTGTTTTCATCAAGAAAGCATTCTGTATTTTTTCAAATGCCTTTAATGCATTAATTGAGAGAATCAAGGAATTTTTCTTCTTCAATTTATCAATATAAACCATATTACACTAATTGATTTTCTTGTGTTGAACAACCCTTGCATACCTGGGACAAACCTACTTGATTGTGGTATATATGTCTTTCACTGTGCTTTTGGATTTGGTTTGTAAGTGTTTTGTTGAGGATTTTTGCATCTATATTCATTAGAGACATTGGTCCGTTATTTTCTTTTTTCCTAATATCTTTGTCTGGTTTCCATATTAGGGTGATGTTGGCTTGATAGAATGAGTTTGGTAGCATTCTTTCCTGTTCAATTTTTTGGAAAAGCTTGAGCAAGATTGGTATTAGATCATCTTTGAATGATAGGTAGAATTCACTAGAGGGTACCATTCTTAAAAATCTTCATTTCTACATTCTTCTCCAAGTCTCTTGCCCCTGTTTTTTCTTTTCAGGCTGCATCACTCCCTTTAGTATCTCCTATAACTCTGGTCTTTTGGTGACATATTCTATCATTTCTGTTTGTGTGTGTAGACTTTGAACTCACCCTCATTTTTGAAAGACAGCTTTGTTGGATACAGAATTCTTGGTTGGCAGTTTTTCTCTTCCAGTACCTTAAATACATCATACCACTTTTTTCTCACCTCCATGGTTTCTGAAAGAAGTCAGCCCTTAATCTTATTGTGGTTCCCTAGTATGTGATGCTTTGCTTTTCTCTTGCTGTTTTCAGAATCCTCTCTTTATCTCTGATATTTGTCATTCTGAATAGTAAGTGTTTTGGGGTAGGTCTATTTAGATTTATTCTGTTTGGGGTGCATTGTCCTTCTTGGATATTGATATATAAGCTTTTCATAAGGGTTGGAAAGTTTTCAGTCATTATTTCCTCAAATATGCTTTCTGTCCCTTTTCCATTCTCTTCTACTTCTGGGACACTGATAATGTGTATGTTTGTGCATTTCACATTGTCATTCAATTCCCTGTGACCCTGTTCTATTTTTTTCATTCTCTTCTCTTTTTGTTAGCTTGTCTTTTCTAGTTCAGATGTTCTCTCTTTGTAATAATTCTGTCTTTGAGTAATTCAAATCTGCTCTTATGTGCCTCTAAAGTATTTTTAATCTCATCCATCTTGTCTTTTATTCTCATAAGCTCTGTTACTTTTCTTTGCAGGCTTTCAAAATTTCTTCATGCTCATCCAGTGTCTTCTTAATATCCTTTATCTCATATTTTCTTTCAATTCTTTGAACTGATTTAGGAGATTTGTGTGATTATCATTTATTAATTGTCTTAAATCCTATATCTCTTCAGGATATTTGGTTTGTTCCTTTGCTTTGGCCATCTCTTCCTGCTTCCTAGTATGACTCGTAATTTTTTCCTGATGCCTAGGCATCTGAATACATTGGTGAATTTACTCTGATGGCCAATTTTTCTCTCTTGCCTACTTTTTTTTCATAGCTCTTATTTGGATATTTTGTTCAACTTATTTTAAGGCTTTTAAAAGTGCCCATCTCAAGTTGTCAAAATCAGGCCAGGGACTCACTAATGGGGGACATATTTTCTCCCAGGAGTTTGGGTTAAGAGAGCCTTAAAGGCAGATTTTTCTCCATGCAATTTTTAGACCTGCCAGCAGATGGTGTTCATTGGCACACCTTTCCAGGGAGGTGTTTCTTTCAATCTCCTCTTTCTTGTGTTTTGGTCTGGCCAGAGCTGAGATTGAAAGTGTGCTCTGCTGGCCAAATTCACTGGAGTGTAGCCTCCTGACTCCCCTTCCCCTTTTCCTTATAACATGTGACATGGAGGAAGATATCTGTTACCTTCTCAGGTGGCTGCAGTGAGCCAGGGTGCTAATCCAGGTTTAATATCTTGGAAGTTGAGGAGAGGAGCCACAAGACTTTGGTAATTCATGTTTGTTGTTTCAGCTTCTTCATCTCTCTATCCCCCACCCTCCTGGGAGTTTTGTAGCACTGTCCGGTCTGCTGACCCCTCAAAGCTGATCCTTGGACAACTCTTGGTCCTTTCTCTGTTGCTTTTGTGAGAGTTGTGACCTGCCTGCTTATTCCAACACCATCTTCCTGAAACTTCCACATTGTTTTTAGTATCATATTTATGCTACGATTATGAGGTCCTTACAAGGAAAAGCACAGCATAGGGAATAGATGTGGATCAAGCAGTTGAGCACCTGCCTCCACATGGGAGGTCCCAGGTTTGGTTCCTGGTACCTCCTAAAGAAGAAAAACAAACAGCAAGCACACATCAAGCAAAAAACAAAGAGTAGACAATGAGCAAAAACAATGAACAGACAATGAGTGAAAACAACAAGCAAAAACAATGAGCCAGTAGATGAAGGAGCCATCTCAGGGGAGGGGGAAACACAGCATTTAATTTCTTCATTTTTGCCTTTTAAACTGTTCACCCACAGATACCCATATACATATCTTACGTACTCAAAGCTTAGAGGGATCATTATTTATTTATTAAGATATAAAATTTTAAAATAATGTATTTTCCTTAGCACAAAGTGTAAGCAAAGTAAGATATCTGACATCTTTAAATCAGATATAACAGCAATGAAGGACCAAAGTTTGAAATTCAAGCTAATGCATTTGATTGTACTCATTCTGAGGAAGTATGGCTGGATCATAGTCAACATGGAGTTCCACAAATACTAGTACTCCCATTTCCAGACAAACTGTTCTTATAGCTGTTCAGGAACAAAGGCAGAATGACCTTCAACTTGGCCATTTTTATAAGACTGTACAGAATCTTGTCATGGCTTTACAGCTACAATCTAACTTCATACATTCTCAGTCTCATTCTCATACTCATGGTATTTCTTTTTGTTTGCATATTCTTCTTCCCTGATGTTTCCACATATGTTCCTGTCTGCCTCAGACTTGATCTACAACATCACCTCATTAGAGGGGTGATCACCCTATGTAACATTTTGCCTTTCATTTTTATTCCTTAATCATTCTCTATCAATTGCTCTGTTTTGTTTTGTTTCTTCATAGAATTTACACTACCAGAAATTATCTTATTTGTGTATTTGTTTCTTATTCTCCTCATTGTAGTCTAAGCTTGACAAGGAAAGTGAACTTGTATGTCTTATTGATTATTGAGACCCAATAACATGACCCAAGAATAATGCCTGGCATGTGGTAAGTACACAGTCATTCAACATTTATTGCTGAATGAATAAATAAAGGACACAGTGAGTGGGATAAGGTAATTAGAGAAGCTTATATTAGTCCTTCTTAGTAAAGGGTGATTCTGAGATGGATCAATGTATTCCATATTTCCTCTAAAATGTACTTCAGATAAAAGTTTGAGGAGCTAAATGGATATGAGAAGCATTAGCCATCTTTCTGTGGTGGGTAATCAAGGGCATGAAATTGCCTTATCACTAATATTCTTAAGATCCCAATCCTAGTATAATTATGTTTGTTTCTAAGCTTTTTTAGAATTATTTTGTAAATCCTGGTTTAGAAAATCACCTAATAAGTATAATCCACAAGATAATTAATTTTTCATGAACAGTATTATGTCACATATAATAATTAGGATTTCTAATTATCAATAATGACAATAACAAATTGTAATTATCAACAATCTAATTCATGAAGAACAAGACTAGTTATGAGTTCAAGTTACTTTTTAAATGAAATGCTATATTCGTCTTCTACACATTAGAACACTGAGGTTTAAAGAGGCTAAATATGCTATACAAGGTCATAAATCCAAAATGGTGAGGCCAGTTTTCAGCCGCAAGTTTTACTGATGTTAAACTTTGCACACCCTTACCACTTCATGTAAAAAGCAGCAGCAGGAGCAGCAGCAAGTATTTATTGAGTCTTATTATGTAACATAAAGTTAAGATTTGAACGTGGACAGTCTAGTTTCAAAGCCCGTGTTTGTAACAGTACTCTATGCTCCTTCTTATCTTGCTTTAAATGTTTACTCTTGTCTTCATAGAAAGATCTCATTCCTTAAAAAGTTGTTTCCCCTCACATTATATATATATTTAAAGATGGGTTAAATGTAGTTGTCAAGTCAAGAAGTCTTAAAAATGGATTGAAATAAATTAATAGCAGGTATAGTTTGGAGATTATAATGAAATACATGCTTACTGTAGAAAATGAAGAAAAGAGGAAAATAAAAATCACCTATAGTCCATTCATACTAGAGATAAGTACTGTCAAGAAATCTTTGGGTCAGAAAATAAAGTTGCACTTAATGGTAAAAGATGAAAGATTAGAGAATATAAAGCAATCAAAGGGTGTTTTGATCATCAGAAAACCACTGAAGCCCCTTAGTTTTCACATGATGTTACAGATAAAAATCTCCAAAATATGTGCAGAAATTGCTATATATCAAGGCCACTTAACCTTTTGGCACCTCAGGCACTCCTTTGAAATAGAAGAATAAGCCCTAGCTTATCTGCCTCAGGGATGTTTAAGGATAAAATTAGATTGTAAATGTGACAGCTCTTTGAAATATCTTCTGTCTTGCTAGGCACTTCTTTATGACTATATTCTGTTTCTCTGCCCTCTGACCTTCTTTTTCACTTGACAATAACTATATCTAAGTCAGGTATCTCTTTAATAACCACTCCTCCCTCCCAAACACAAGTTGGAAAGTCACTGGGCTAAATAATCTCTAGGGTACTTTCTAATTCAGCTCTATGATTTCTGGGGTGAAATAATGAGAAAGTTGCTAGGGGAAAATTGCAGAGGAAAATAATGTGTTGTCTTCCACTGGTTCAGTGTGCCATAAGTCCCATCTGTCCCATCTGCCCCTGACTACTAGAACCCTGATCTCCAAATGATGAAGCATTGACTTATTTTCCTATTCCACCATTTCCTATTCTCTTTTATTTTCAAACTCTCTTTCTCTTTATTTCTGTATCTTTTATAGCAGCATTTAAACATCTCCTTATATAAAAAAAAGAATATCAACATCTCATTTCTGTATGGTTATTGCTTTATCTAACATCGTCTTTTCACTCACAAGTCTCTTTACATGATTGTCTATGTGCACTGACCATACTTCCTTTCTAAAATTACACTATAAAAATAATATGTGATGTTAAATATTCAAACAGGTTAAAATAATTTATAATTTTATTCCACAGTCTTAGTACGTTTTCCCAGAGTGAGAATTTTGCCATATGTTTGTGTAACTTCTACCACAATTAAGATTTGGATGTCCCATTCTTTTTTTAAATTTTATTTTAAAAGATGCTTAGATTATATAAATGTTACACAAAAATTACAGGGATTCCCATGTTCCCCACCTCTCACACCTCCCATAACATCCCACATAAACATCTTTCATTAGTGTGGCACATCACCTGCAATGGATATACACATCCTAGGGCTTTGCCACTAAGCATGGACCATAGTTCACATTGTAGACCACACTCTCTTCCACACAGTTCTGGCCTATATCTGTTGTTGTAATGTCACTCAGGATAATTATGAAGTTCTGAAAAAGCCCCTGTATTATAACTGCTTTTCCCTTTCCTGCCCCGAAACTGTCCAGTGGCCACTGGCTCCACATCACTGTTGTAATTTCTTCCATTGCTTGAATGACAATATGTCTACAACAGAATACCATTAAGTCCACTCTAGTCCATAGCTCTTCCCCCAATCCTGAGGAGTTTGGGATGGTGATGGCCACTGCACCTCCAAGTGAGAAGGGGCTTATATCCCATGGATACGATGGGTGGGATTATCCTGCCTGCAACTGCAGGCTCTCTCCATTCCCAGGGATGGCCGTTGTCCATCATCGTCTCCTCACGAGGTGACTTGGGTGAGTCCATTGAGCTGTAGAGTAAGAGTTGCAGCTCCACCGAGATTCCAGGCACAGCTGGCACATGGGCAAGCCAAAGGCTTCAGTCTCTGGAAGTACACCTACAAACTCCAGCATCACATATAGGTTTGAATAGAAGGGACTGATGGACCATTCTTTTTTAAACTGCATAACATCCTGTTCTAACATTTTACTAACCTTCTAGTCTGTACCATAACCCCTTTTACCCTTCCTTCCATTTGTTGTTTCCTTTTCATGAAATTCCTATGGTGCATCATCCTCACTAAGTGCTATAATTAAACCTGCACCAAAAAGGCTTCTTCTAGAAAAAATCACACAAAGTGCAGATGTGTTTTCACTATGCAATCATAATGGAAAGGGTACAAATGAGCCTTCAATGCTTATTGTCTGAAGATTATGTTACATACCCCTGGTTAACATATCTCCACCTCCAAAAGTATTCTCTTCAACCTTCTCAGTATACCTTAAAAACATATTGCCTTCTTCCTCAACCTATGAGGAATTATTTCCTTCCTGAGGAAATGGAACTCATCAGCCATCAAGTGTGAGTTCTTCAACTTACTCAACAAAAGTGACCTGTACTGCCTGAATCCTCCCCTTTTCTTCTGTTTCATGGAGGATGTGTTAACTTTCAGTCTCAAGCCGGTGCATCCACTTATACTTCTGTCCATTTATTGTCATCCATTTCTAAGGAGTCTTACCCTATTAATTATGATTTCTCACTCTGTTCTCTGATACATTCACGCAGTGCCTTTAAATTAAAATTTCCTATAGATTTGAACATTTTTATCTCTCCGTCTTAAAAAAAGAATAAAAGAAAACTCCTTGATCTCACACCTCCTTCTTTCTATAACATAGCCGTTTACATTTTCTTCACAGCCAACTTTTTTGGAAGACTCATCTATATTCAATGCCTATTTCTTTGCTCCCATTTATTTCTTTTTAACCCATCCTTCCTCTCAGAAAGACTGCACTGAAGTTGCAATTACCTCAACTTTATTAAAGGCCACGGTGAGTTTTATATCCTTTGTGTACTTGCCTTTTCAGTAAGATCAAGTAGTTACTATTGATCATGGCTTCCTCTTGAAACATTCTTGTAAAACTGATACTCGGATAGTTTTCTCCTGCCACTGTGGTTGTTTCTTCTTAGTCACTTAAGCAAGTTCTTTTTTCCCTAACAAGTTATTAAATCATCAATTTCCTAAAGCCTCAGTCCTGGGACATTTTTAAAAAAATTTTCATTACCCTGTTCACATGCACAGATTTAATAACAAGTTTTAAACTATTTTTAAAGCTTATATATGTAGGTCTGATCTCTTTTCTGAGAACTGAACCTAATAACTGCTTAATAATCTTCTCAAATGTATGAAAATCACCTCAGTCGAATATTGCATAAGACTGAAATCATGAACTTCCCTGCCACCCACTCCACCCTCTGGTCCTCTTATAATATCTCCTATCTTAGTTAATGCTAACATTATCCAACACCTTGTACTAATCAGAAATCTAAGAGTCAAACTATATCTCAACTTCATCCATATTCCATATTTAGTTAATCATCAAAGTATGATGATTTGATCTCCTAAATGTCTCCAGAGTCTTCCACTTCTCTTCATCTAAACTAATATTATGATCATCTCATATTTGACTAATCTTGGTGCATTCACTCCTCCCGTTACAATTTGCACTGTCCATTGCATCCAGAGGTAACTATTCAAAATGAAAATCTGATCCTGACATGTCACTCCCTTTTGTGTAAAATGTTTTCAATTTCTCTTCAGACCTAATACTTCTTGTTCTCCACAAGACTCTGCATGGTTCCACCCTATCTGCTTCTCAAACTCATTTCATACATCACAATACCAGATTCTCCTCTTTCCATGCACAAGAGCCAGCTTTCGGGTGCTCTGATACTACAAATCCTTCCTGCACTTTACTCTTCCATGTGGATTTGCATGTGGGACTCCATTTCTTGGACTGATATTTTCTCCTGACCCTAGGAAACCACTTATCACTTAGACTTGTTTTTTAAGGGCTCAGCTTAGTAGCTCAGGCCTAGACAGGGTAAGCTCCCTTTTGATTAACTGAAAGTCAACTAATTAGGGTACATTTACAAAATCCTATTTCTGTAATATATTAGTTAGAAGCAAGTCACAGGTTTCACTTGCACTCAAGGGGAAGGAATTCCATAAAGGTGTGGATACCGTGGGGAGGGAAACTTGGGGGCCATCTTAGAACATTTCCTCCCAGTTTCTCAGAATAATGTTTGCATTTTGATCTGCTTATGATTGTTTATCTATAGATAATTTAAAATGCTAGGTATTTCATTTCAGCAGTATTTTCTTTTCTATCTTTTTTGTTTGTGCCTTTTTAATATTATTCTAATATTATGAAAACAACATATTATTGGTGTTTTCTTCAAATGCTTTTACTTCCTTCCTACCTGCCTCCATTCTTTTCTTTTTGCATTTTTTGCATTAGTTTTTGGACTTATCCAGACTTTTTTTTCTTGTATATATTGTTACATAGAATTCTTGCTAATTGCCCCAATATTATTTATGAAGTATTCATTTTTTACCACTGATTTTAAATGTCATCATTATTATATAATACATTTATGAGCAGTTTGTTCCCTTGCTAAAATCTCAATTCTATTTCATAGATTTTTTTTTTTTTTTCCTTTTTAAACATATATCCTGTACTCTTGGAAGGATACTGTCCACTTTTTTCCTTCAGATATTTTTGGATCTTTTCAAAAGTTTATTTGTCCAGATGTATTTCAGAAACAATTTGTCTAATTAAAGATACTTTTAATAATTTTACCACAATCATAATATTATATACTAAAACTTTAGGAAAGATTTACACTATAACAATACTAATAACAAAACAGTTAAGGACTAAAGGAGTTGCTTGGTTAACTCGTTGATGGGCCTTAGTAGATTTGTTTTTAAAGTCTTTAGGTAGTGGGTTCAGTAGATGTCTTGAATTTCATTTTCTTGTTTTATTTTATAAATGGACACCTTTTCTTATATTTGCTAATTGTTTTATTATTTCCACTGACTTTTCTAAACTATGAATAAGCTTATTATAGAAGACTTTTACTGTTTTTAATAGTTTTCTATTTATCTTGATTTTTCCATGTACATAATAAATAAATGGAAGGTAGTGATAAATTTTGCTCCTTTTTCAATTTTAATAATCTTTTTTTTCCCTCTTGACAAGTGTCATTGGAAAGTGCAATCAGAAGAAAATTAAATAATGACAGTGATAGTGATTATTCTTGACTTGTTCTGATTTTGCCAGAAGTGATCTTATTATACTGAAAATTAGGCTGAAATGTATATATTATGAAACTAAAAATATAACCATTTGGCCTATTCTAATAAGCACTTTCCTCAAGCAGGATTTGATGTGCTTTATCAATGCAGTTTTTCATTCTATAAAATTTATTATATGCTTGTTATCCTTCCAGCATTGTATTAGGATTAATTATATTAACCTATTTTCTAATCTTACTTAGGCCTTCTAGGTCATGGTGTATTCTTTCTAAAGTGCTACTGAATTCTAATGATTGATACTATATTTAATTTTTCCTCAGTATATATAGAAGACATTAAGCTTTCCTTTTGTCTATCTTTTACATATTTTCATATAAAATTATGTTTCCATAATTTTCATAGAAATTCATATTAGAGAACCTTTCCTTACTTCTTTATGATCTAAATACTTTAATAGTATTAGAATTACCACTTCTTTGAATGTGTTATAAAATTCATGAAATTTTCTTGTCTCTACAACAATGCATCTCAAACTTCATGGTGAATATGAATTGCTTAGGATCTTAAAAAAATATAGAGATTCTTACTCAGTAAGTATTGGATGGAGCCAAGATTCTGCATTACTAATAAACCCTCAGACCATACTATGAATAGCAAGATCTCGAGTTTTTCCCCAGGTTAGATTATCTCTGCTACTTCCCTGGAAATTGATCTGTTTAGATTTTCTAGATTTTGGGGGTTAGTTTCAGAAATTTTATTTTTCTCAAAATATTTTCCTTTTATACCATCTTTTCAAATCTATAAGAACAAAGTTGATTAAAAGATTCCCTTATAATTCTATTAAAATCTCTATTTGTGTTGATTTCTTTTTCCTCATGTAATTTTGTAAATTTAATCTATTTTTTAAAAAATCTATTCTTTAAAGAAGTATCTCTTGGGATTAATTGTCTGCAATTTTATTAATCTAATTGATAAATTTGAGTTCTTAGCTTTATTATTTTCTTTTTTTCTTTTATTTTATTTTGTAATTATTTTCTAGTTTCTTGAGTTAGATGTATAAATCATTATAATATTATTTCAAAAGTGATATTATTGCTTTATCATATTTTTGCTTTTCAAAATTTTATCATAAAATTCATTCATTTCCAGTGTAAAATACAATGGTTTCAGCAAATATATTGAACTGCACACCCATCATCAAAAATCAGTTTTAAAACAATTAACTACCCCAATATAATATTACTTTTTACTGGAAAATATAAAATTTCCTCTGTATTATATTATTTAGCCCTATGGTGTAATTTCTGTTTCTTAATGTTTTCATGTTTAGTACTTCCCAGTTTTATGCATTTTTAGTTATTTTCTTCATTGTCCCAAGAAATGTTTTTAAGAAAAAAGGATATATTTTACATCTTCATATGATGTGCTTGGGGTTTTGTTTAATATTTCTTAAATTAATTCCTATTTTCACTGGATCTCCTGTATTTACAAAGCTTCTAAAACAACATTTCCTTCTGGTTTACCTCCTACTTCTCATTTTTTTTCCCAATTAAAAATTTTTTTCATTATTACAGAAGTAGTAAGTTTACAGAAGAATCATCCATAAAATATAGGATTCCTGTATGCCATCACACCACTAACACCTTGCATTGATGTGGAATATTTGTTACAACTGATGATAGCACATTTTTATAATTGTACTATTAATTAAAGTCCATGGCTTAACTTAGGTTTCACTGCTAATTTAATGTAGTTCCATGGATTTTTTTAAAATTTATTGTTACCATATATACAATCTAACAATTCCCCTTTTAATCATAGTCACATATATATTTCAGTGCTGTTAAAAATATTCACAATGTTGTGCTACCATCACCATCATTCATTACCAAAACATTTCCGTCATTCCAAATAGGAACTCTGTAAATTTTAAGCCTTAACTTCCCATTCACTATCCTACTTTATGCCTTAGTAACCCATATTTTAGATCTGACTTTATGAGTTTGTTTATTCTAATTGTTTGAAATCAGTGAGATCATACAATATTTGTCCTTTTGTGTCTAGCTTATTTCACTCACCATGATGTTTTCAAGGTTCATCCGTGTATGAGGACTTCATTAGTTTTCTACAGCTGAATAATATCAAATTGTCTGTATATACCATATTTTGTTTATCCATTCATCATTTGAATGACACTTGGGTTGCTCCCATCTTTTGACAATTATCAATAATGCTTCTGTGATAATCGGTAGGCAAATATCTGCTTGAGTCTCTGCTTTAAATTCTTTTGGGTATATACCTAGTAGTGAGATTGTCGGGTCATATAGTAGTTCTGTACTTAGCTTTCTGAGGAACCTCCAAACTGTATTCCCCAATGGCTGCATCATTTTACATTGCCACTAGCAATGATTGAGTGTGTCTATTTCTCTACATCCTTTCCAATACTTACTATTATTATTTTTAAATGGCAGCCATTATGATGATGACATTTCCCTGGTGGCTAATGATGTTGTGCACTTTTTAATATGCTATCTGGCCGTTTTTATGTCTTCTTTGGAGAGGTTTCTGTTCAAATCTTTTGCCCATTTTTAAATTGGTTTGTTTGTGTTTTTGTTTTCAGTTGAAGAATTTTTTATATATTCTGGATGTTAATCTTTTATCAGATAGGTGGTTTCCAAATATTTTCTCTTATTGTTTACATTGTCTTTTTTACTTTTATGATAAATCCTTTGAGGAAAAAATGTTTTTGTTTTTTTTATTTCCTGAGGTCTCATTTATCTATTTTTTCTTTTATTGCTTCTACATTAGATGTAAAGCCCAGGAAACTTCACAAAGTCCTGAAGATGTTTCCCTATGTTTTCTTCTAGGAGTTTGATAGTTTAAACCCTTGTAATTAGTATTTGAGCCATTTTGAGTTGATTTTTTTATATGGCGTGCAGTAGGGGTCTTCTTTCTTCTTCTCTTTTGTTTTTTTTTTTGCAAATGGAGATCCAGTTTTTCTGGCACCATTTGTTGAAGAGACTATTCTTTCCCAGTTGAGAGGTCTTTGCCACATTGTCAAAAATCAGATGGCCATAAATGTGAGGGCTGATTTCTGAGCTCTCAACTCTATTCCATTGTTTTATGTCTGTCCTTGTGCCAGTACCATGCTGTTTTGATTACCTGGCTTTGTAATAAGTTTTAAGATGGAGAAGTATGAGTCCTTCAATTTCATTTTTTTTTCAAGATGACTTTAGCTATTCAGGGCCTATTACCTTTCTATAATAAATTTGATGATTGGCTTTTCCATTTCTGCAAAGAAGGTTGTTGGAATTTTGATTGGGATTGCTTTGAAACTATAAATTCCTTTGCGTAGTATTGGCATTTGAACAATATTTACTCTTCCACTTCTTCCAAATCCCTTTACAAATTAGAATCCTTTTATTTTATTTTCATGCCTAATTGCTCTGGCAAGAACTTCTAGTATAATCTTGAATAACAGTGGTGACAGTGGTCATCCTTGTCTTGTGTTTGATCTTAGAGGAAAAGCTTTTAGTCCTTCACTGTTAAGTAGGATGGTACCTGTAGGCTTTTCATATGTGCTTCTTATCCATGTTGAGGAAGTGTCTTTTTCTTCCTAGTGTTCAAAGTGTTTTTATGAAGACAGGGTGCTGTATTTTGTCAAATGTCTTTTTAAAAAAAATCAATTAATTTGATCATGTGTTTTTCCCCATCATTCTGCTATTACATTAATTGATTTTTCTTATGTTGAACCAAGTTTGTATATCAGGGGAAAATCCTACTAGAGCATGGCATATAATACTTTTAATATGCTGTTGGATTTGGTTTGCTAAAATTTGTTGAGGATTGTTGTATCTATGTTCATAAAATATATTAGTCAGTAGTTTTCTTTTCTTGTGGAATCTTTGTCTGGCTTTAGTATGAGGGAGATGTTGCCTTTGTAGAATGAGTTAGGGAGTGTTCCCTCCTCCTCATTTTTTGGAAGAATTTGAGCAGAATTGGAATTAAGTCTTGGTAGAATGTTTGGTAGAATTCCCATGTGAAGCCATCTGGTCCTGGGCTTTTCTATGTTTGGGGTTTTTTATGACAAATTCAATTTGTACTTAACAGGTAAATTGAAAACTAGAGGTTCAAATAAAAGGAGTAGAAGAATCATGATTAGGTGATTTAACAAATGAGTATAACTATGTTATAATGGGAAAATTGCTTTTCTTATATTCGCAGATAGAACCTAATGAGGGGGTTTTGATTTCATGAGGCTGTGTGGCTTGCCTATGGTGTCCAGATATCCCTAGGGTCTTCAAAGAGCACTTTTGTTTGTGGCTTTGTTTACTGTGGTGATTTGTAAAGTCTGGCTGACACCTGCATAAGGATAACCTCCAAGAGGACCTCCCTACTCACTTTGAAATCTCTTAGCCATAAAAACTTTTTTAATTTAAAATTTCCCCCTTTAGATCAAGGTCTTTCTCCAAATGTATTGCTGGTTCATGCTTGGTAATAATCCCTTGGTGTCAGGGAGGCTCATCCCTGGGAGTTATGTCCACATGGTGGGGGTGAGTAGTGAGTTTATTTGCTCAGTTAGGCTTAGAGAGAGGCCACACTTGAGTAACAAAGTTTTCAGGAAGTAACTCTTAGGTCTTAATTATAATTAGGCTTCATTTCATTATTACAGGAATAAGGTTCGTAAGTGTAAGCATTAAGCTCAAGGTCTTGGTTTATTAGCCTGTTTTCTTTTGTTAGGCAAGGCACATATATTCCAGAGTTTTTGGCCATCTTATCTGAGAAAATAGCAGGACTTCCACAGGAAGGAAGTTAAATATTTTGTTAGCTACTGTGAGGGCTTCTATCTATCCAGAAGACATACCTGTGGCAACAATGGCACATTTATGTCCTATAGAATTGTGTAGCCATATAATGTTCAAGATGTTCAAAAGGCCCCATCTTTTGAGACACCTGACCATATCACAGCTTTACCTTCTTGCCAGGGTATTTTAATTGATAATAAGAACATTATTTATATTACTTGACTTCCTTCTAGTAAAAAGTTCTTTTTTTTTTCTGAAGATGAAGCTTTGACTTTCTGCTGGCTGCATGTAGTTTCAGAGAAGACTCAGAGTAAAACAGTATAAATGACAAAGAAATTTGATTGATTTTGTGGCATATATCATTTTTCTAACAATAAAACCGGCAATATTCCCATTACCCCCACCCTATTGTTGACACTTAACATTGTGTAGTACCTTTGTTAAAATTGCTGCAAGAATATTAAAATACTATTAACTATAGACCATATTTTGCTTTAGGTGCATTTTTCCCAATATACCACCCAATTTTTAATGCCTTGTACTAGTGATGTACTTTTGTTATAGATCTTGAAACAAGATTCTTATATTTGTATTATTAACGAAAATTCTCAGTCACCATATTGTTCAATAAGTTATATAAACCCATATTTTTTCCTGTAGCTTTCCTTCTATTAACATATATGATCCAAAATTTCTCCCTTTCAACCACGTTGACACACTTACTTCATCACTGTTACTTGCACTCTCAATATTGCATTACCACTACCTCTATTTCTAAAGCATTACAATCAACACAATTATGAATTCTGCACAGATTAAGCATCAGCTCCCCATTCTCTAAACCCATTCTATATCCTGGTAACCTATCTTCTATATTCTCTAGAAATCTCTATGAATTTTCTTATTATAGTTAATTTATATTAGTGACATCATACAATATTTGTTCTTTTGTGTCTCACTTATTTCACTCAACATAAGATATGTAGGGTTCATCCATGTTGTTGCATGTGTCAGTACTTCTTTCCTTCTTATAGCTGTATGATAGTTCATCATATGTATTTACCACATTTTGTTTATCCATTCTTCTGTTGATGGACACTTGGGTTGATTCCATCTTTTGGTATTTGTGAATAAGACCATTATGAACATAGGTGTGCATATATCTGTTCGCGTTTCTGCCTTCAGTACTTCTGGGTATATACCTAGTAGCAGAATTGCTGGATCATGTGATAATTCTATACTTAGCTTCTTGAGGAACTGCCAAACTGTCTTCCACTGTGGCTGTACCATTCTACATTCCCACCAGCAGTGAAAGAGTGTTCTGGTTTATCCACATCCTTTCCAACACTTGTAGTTTTCTGGATTTTTTGTTTGCTTGTTTTTTGTTTGCTTGTTTTTAAATAGAGGCAATCCCTGTAATTTCTGAGTAATATTTAGGTTATCTAGGCACCTTAAAAAAAAAAATATATATATATATAACAAATAACATTTATGTAAACAAATGCACATATATGCATATGTATTTATATATCATTTTACAAATATTGGTATGTATTGTGAAAATTTTTATTTTTACCCACAATAAAAATAAATAAATAAATAAATAAATAGAGGCCAGGCTGGTAGGTGTTTTCAGAAGGTTATCTCATTGTGGTTTTTTCAGTGTGGTTTTGATTTGCACTTTTCCAATAGCTAGTGAAGTTGAGCACTTTTTCATAAGTTTTTTAGCCATTTGTATTTCCTCTGGAAAATTGTCATTCAAGTCTTTTATACATTTAAAAATTTTGGTTGTTTGTCTTTTTATTATTGAGTTGTATCCCCCCACCATTTTCTTTTGCATTTGTTACCATTTAGATCTTTGCACATTGCATATCCCAAAACATAGATTTACCATTACTTTTTGTGCATTTGCATTTTAGCACCTGTGGAAAGTAAGGAGTTGAGCTACATGCTAAAAAATACAATACAAAAATACTGCCACTTATAATTATCCAAATGGTTACCTTTACCACAGGTCTTTCTTTGTGTTGCTTTGATCCACTGTCTAGAATCCTTTCCTTTCAGTCTGAAGAACTCCCTTTACCATTGCTTGTAGGACAGGTCCTGTGATGAATTCCCTCAGATTTTGTTTATCTGAGAATATCTTAACTCGCCCTCATTTTTGAAAGACAGTCTCACCAGGTATAAAATTCTTGGCTGGTAGTTGTTTTTCTTAAGCACTTTAAGTATTTCAACCCACTGCCTTCTTATCTCCATGGTTTCTGATAAGAAATTTACTCTCAATCTAATTGTAATTCCATTATGTAACAGATTGCTTTTCTCTTTCAGATTTCAGAACTCTCTCTTGGTCCTTTGAATTTTCTAGTGTAATCACTATATGATGGGATGTATTTTTTTATGTTTATCCTGTTTGGTGTTCTCTGAGCTTCTTGGATGTACATATTTATGAATTTTACTAAGTTTGGGAATTTCTCTGTCATTTTTCCTTTGACTATTCCTCTGCCACTTTCGCTTTTTTCTTCTCCTTCTGGGACTCACATAATGTGTATATTGGCTTGCTTGATAGTGTACCATAGCGGTCTTATCCTATTTTTACTTTTAATATTTCTTATTTGTTCTCCTCCTCAGCATGACTTATTTCCAGTATCTTATCTTCAAGGTCACTGATTCTTTCTTCTGCCAGCTCCAATCTGCTTTTTAAACTCGCTTGGGTATTTTTCATTTCAGTTATTGTGGTCTTCAACACAAGTATTTTTGTTTGGTTACTTCCCGACAGATTTTCTTGAGTTTCAGCCCTCCTATCAGAAAGGTCTGCACAAGGTGAAGGCAGTGTGCAAGGTTTCCCTGTCCTTCTGGGCCTCTGTCTTGTCCTGGCGTTTTGCTTGTTAGTTGTTTGGAGTCCCCCTGTTTACAGGAATTTGTTTCCCAGGGAAGAAACCTCCCTCTCCTGGATTTTTAAATTGAGCAGTCTTTCCCCCTAGACTCTCTGCCTCTATAATTTTTTACACTCCTTTTTTTTTTTT